>JARHVA010001591.1:2195000-2237500 GCA_037957365.1 Torreya grandis
ACCCACATCTGATTCTTCTTCTTACCATTTCTCTTCTCAAGCCATGTAGGCATCTTGTAACCATGCTCTTGTATCAGCACTTCCTATTTCTTGGGAGTTTGCTTCTTCCACCATTTAGGCATCACATACCCATGCTTAAATTCTATTTTTGAAGGTTCTATCATCTTCCTTAACTCTTGCACCTATACATTAGTAGCTTCATGCTTATAATAACAATCAAAATTAGATCTTAACACTTCATTTACCTCTTTGATAACTTGGTCTATGGAGCAATCTTTCTCTTCCTTTGTGCTTGGATGCTCTCTTTCTTCCTCTTGGCCTTCAATGGCATCATGGAATTCAGCTTCATCTTCTACCTCTTCTCTTACTTGTATGGGTTCTTCAACACCTCCCTCATGCATTAACCAATGCATCTTTTCTTCTTTATCAATAGAAGCAAACTTACTTCTCTCTCTTACACATTCACTTGTGTACTTGGTGTCTTCTCTTGCACCAATCTCTTCACTGTTCAAGGCCATTCTATTGACCTTCACAAGGCTACTCATACCTGCAATTACCCATGCAAAGACAATATTAGAAATAAAAACATGAGACCACAAGGTCCCTATGAGTGCTCTCCTCATCAACACTCTTATCTTCTCAAGTGCTCTTCCTGGCACTTCCTCTATTCTTTCTTCTCTTATCTTGTTCTCCTCAATGATAAATTTCTTCACAACTTCTTCCTCTTGCTGCTCACTTGGCAACCTTCTTATCTTCTTCAAGCCTCTATGGGCTTCGCTCTTCATGGCAATCTTCTTTTGCCTTCTTCTCTTTTTCATTAGGAGATCTATTAGCCATTTCAACCTCCTCCTCATTGGCCATACCCATGCTTGCTTATCCATCTGCATCCAAGACTCATATTCATCTTTAATCTTAGCTAACTCTCTCTTCAACTTAGCAATCTCTTTATTAATTAAAAAACTGTCCATACCTTTGATGCTTGATTTCTTCTTGGTGCCCTCATGTACCTTGTTGCTCTGCAGTGCCTTCAAAAATGCTTCTATTTCTGAGATCCTCACCCAAGTATTTTCCACCTTAGTCTATTGATCCCTTGTCTCACCCAAGCCTTTTCTCCTTGAATGGTCTTTTAACAATCTCCTTGATCTCACCTAGGCCTTTTGCATCCTAGTCTTTTGATCCTTTTCTCAATCATGCAGCTACTCTTTATCAAACACAAATCACAAATCCAAGCTTACCTTGCTTTGGATCTTCTTCTTGAGCATTCACTTTCTCCCTTACTTTTGAGCTCTCCAAGCTTCAAACTCCGTCCTTTACCTCACCTAAGTCTATTTCACCTTAGTCTTTTGGCAAACTATCCAAGCTTCTTCTTGGATCTTCACTAAGCCTTACTTGGCTTCTTCTCTTCTTAAGCCTCAATGGCTTGGCTGCCTTGAACCTGAAACTCCTTCACTTGATTGCTTCTCAACATAATAACTCAAATCAAATAGCACAATTATTCATACCTTTTCTCCCCAGGGTCCCCTAATACTTTGTCCTGCTGATCCTCTTGCCAAATCCTATAACAACTCATTAGAAATCATAACCAACAACAAGTTACCAATTCCCAAGAGCTTCAAGCTCTGATACCAAATGATGAAAACTGACCTTACATTGCTCTGTAACCATCAAATTTTGAGCTAACTTCTCATACAGGCCTATTTAGTTTAATCATTTCTTGTAGCCTTGTTTTCCCTATTTATTGGCCATAACTTTTTATAGGTTAACTCAATCATGAAATTAAAACCATTTATGGATACCCATTAAGCCCTTCTATAACATCCTAAAAAATATCCTGAGGTTGCTTTGTATGGAATTGTACTTTCTTCTTTAGGCCCTGTTTTAATTAGCCCTCCTTGCGTGCAAATCACCTTGTCCAGAGTAAATTACAGACTTTCTAAGAAAAAAAAGCACCATTCAAAATACCCATTATCTTCTTATAGGTTAATCAATCGTTTTTTAGTGCACTTCTTTGGATAAATCTACTTTTCCTATATTGGCCTATGCTCTTCATCTCACATGCACCTAGGATCCACTTGGAAATTATAATTTTCCATAATTTTCCGTACTTTGGCACCTTGAAACCACTTCCAAAAGTTTTATAACATCATCAAGGGTAAAATTACAAATTTTCAAGAGTTTTCAAGCTTTAAAACTCATTTTAAGGGTTTGAACCTAATTCAGAATTTTCCCATGACAGTCACAGGCCGAGAGCTTATTATTTTTTATAGGAGTGTTTCAGCTTGCTTCAAAGGTTAAAATAAATTCTATAGTGTGTTTATTATTTCCCTACACCTTCTCCAATCATCCTCCAGGTTATATCAACCTTATAAGCTTTCTAATGCTCAACAACTCAGTGGCTTTGACTGTATTTTCATAACAGTCAACAGGGTTTATTATTTGTTTCTCTTTTAATTTGGAAATTGACTTTCAAGATGATATAAAAAAATGTCACTATCTTTAACATCTTACCCATTCATATATTCATTTCAAATATGAAACTTTTCAATATATTTTCTATGCAAAAACATACAACTCTCTTATTATTGACTGTATTCTGTCCACTTTAGGCTGAGAACCAACAGTTGGAGATTTGGAGGTATCAAAGTGGTTTATAAGCCTGTTTCTCCCTCTCTTAAGTTTATACCTGCCTTATAGGATTATTTACATACCATTATATAATTCTTACAGACATTTGTACGAGGATTCTACCTTGGACAATGGGCTGTAAGTATACAGGCCTGAATACCCTGTTTAGAATTCTGTTTAGGATTCTTCTAGCTTTCAACATTCTTAAGACCTCTTAGTAACATAATATTAGTTTTTATTTGCTCCCATCATAAAAAATAACCATTCTTGATTTATGTTCTATGGAGAACCATCACACACATACACACACACTTACACAAGCCTGTCATTTTGAAGCCAGAATTCTATAAAGGAAACCACAACAAAATCATGGAAATCAAACTTATTTTATTTTTACAATAGGATTACTTAAAATAATATTAATTATTTATGAGATCTTTATAGACACCTCCATGCTTAGTCTTGGACTCCACCTGGAACTTCTCTTTCTCCTTCATTCTTCATCCTTTGAGATCCTCTTCTTCTTCTTGTTTCTCTCCCTTGGATGAGAGAGGTCTCTTCCTCTCTATCCTTCTTCTCCTCTACATCCCTCTCATCCTCCTTCTCTTCTCTCTTCATCCTCCTTCTCTTCTCATCCTCTCTCCTTAATGAATTCTTCTTTGTTTTTCTTTCTTTTTAAGAATCTCTCTTCCAACTTCTACACCCAAATTGGGCTTAAGGCAACAAAAGACTGTTTTTAAGTTTTAACAATTTACTAAGGTTGAAAATAGTTTCAACCATTTCCCCTTTATTTTCTCAACAATATAACAATCACTTTTCACCTTTTTACTTTCACTTTTTGATAATTACATTTACCTTGAAGGTGAAATTTTGAAATCTCACAATTTGGAGGGAAAACCAAAATTTGAATTTTTACACTAGAATTTGAAACTTTTGTAGATGCTCCTGCATCATAACATATATTCCTAGTCACATGAGGCTAAGTGGGGGTTACAAATACAAATAAAAATAAAAAATCTAATTAAATAGTAATGAAAAAGTATACATTGTCCAATACAAGTTATTAAAATATATTTTTTACATGTCTATGTTGAAAATAGTAACTTTACCCTATTTACCAATTATTATAGGGATAGTTACCTCTATATGAAACAAATAAAGTTCATATTTTGTATGTTTTTCAAGAATTTAATTTCCCTATTTTCTTCTAAGGATTAGGTAATCATCTTTTTCTATGTGAACTTTTAATGCATATTTTTCATTTTACCATATCATATATATCATGTTTCTCCTTTTATTCCTTTTATAAAAGTTGAAAGTAATATGTCATGTAAATGAAAAAACTTGATAATCACACATAAAATAGTATTTCATTTATTTATAGTGATAGACATAATAATTATTTTATATTATATCATTTGCATAGATTTTGTTTCCATGATCTCACATATATAAACATTTTCCTAGAATTACAAAAAACATAAGAGATACATGGTATATAATCACATGCCAAGTCATCTAAAAGTTCATAAAAAATGATCATAAATGAAAATTAATCACATATAACTTAATAAAAAGTAATTTAAATAAACCAAATTTACTCCACATATATATCATGATAATATCCAATTTGTATAATCATGTATCTAGTAAAATCACCTTCATAGATGGAATTTTTTCTCAAAATATAATAAAAATAAATTAGATGTATATACATATATAATAGTTTCCTCTAGGATCATGTCCTCCTCCATTTGGAAGGTCACAATGTTGAATAGTGGTGTGGGATAGGGTTTCTAGGTCACCTCATATTTGTCCCTCCTTGGGAGGTTGTCTTTGATCATATTTGTTGACTTGAAGAAACATGACTCGCTATACTAGCCAGAGTATTGGTAAAATCATGTACATTATCTTCTATAATAATAGATTTCACCTCTAATGCACTAAGTTTCACTCTTAGACTAGATGGTGTCACATATACATGGTATGTTTGTGAAAAAAAACTATATGCATGCCTATCCCAATAGATAGTCTTGGATATACTAACATCTGATGATGAGTCATATC
The DNA here is from genome assembly GCA_037957365.1 of Torreya grandis. Taxonomy (NCBI): domain Eukaryota; kingdom Viridiplantae; phylum Streptophyta; class Pinopsida; order Cupressales; family Taxaceae; genus Torreya; species Torreya grandis. Next base: position 2,199,693 of record JARHVA010001591.1, read on the forward strand.
AGTCCCAACCTAATTTTTTTTTATTAAGGCATCCATGATCATATTCCTCTAACCTATGGATGTATATATAATAAAAATTAAATATATATACATCATATCAAGTCATATTTAAATAGCATAAATACATTAGATAAGTAATCATGATAAAATTAAATACATAAAGAGTTAAAATGAACACATGAACTATTTTACCTAGATCATAATTATAGTAGTCAAGTTTTGAGTCATTCTCATAATCTTCCTCTTTATCATCCCACTCCTCATCCATCTTAATAAACTCTAGATCCTCTCCATCCATTTCCTATTATTTCTACTAGGGATCCTAATGTGGTGGTAGTGGTGGTGGTACAAAATGGTAATGTTTTATTTCCTTTGACATTTACACTAGAATCACCATATGTATATTACCTCCCACTCTTTTAGAAATATGTTAGTATTTTCCTCCATATTCCCCTCTTACCCTGACTTGGTTTGTAATATAAACTATTTGAGTTAGTGGATGTTAGGCCAATATCCCATATCTCCCAACCTTACCCTCTTTGATGCCCCTATACACTAATGGATAGATCATGAGGATGTAAGTGAAGTTAAATACAAACTATTGTGCCACCTTATCAACCAGATGTAATTAGACCTAAAGTCTCATGTATTTAATCTATTGCAATCCAACAGCCATTATTAGTTACACTAATTTATCAACCAACTAACCAACCATCCCTTGGTAAGTAAAGGCCACTAGGTTGGCCACTATCAAAGTAATGACTGACTAGTTAAATGTTTTGAATGACATTGCATGTATCTGATGTGAGGTCCTCATAGTCTTGACATCCCTAACTAACACCCATATATTATATGGAAACATCCTCCCATACACCCAACTCATGATGATAATGGGGTGGTTGATCAATAAAACCCTAAGCCATGTGCTCCTATAAAAGTCCCTATCTATATGGGTAAGGACCTTCTGATCACACAAGTAGAATATAACCCTCTCCTTAATCTAGTGTCTAATGGATGACTACGTGTATAATTAAATTTATATGCCCTTCTTGCTCACCAACATGGAATAAATGATCCCAATAATCTCATTTTATAGGTTTTGGATTACATATCCGTGAACCCCCAAAATCCTATTGTGAACATTGCACCCACATGGAGTGTGTCTACATCTCTAAAATTATCTACCAAATCAGTAGCCTCTACCCTATTATTAGCCTCAATTAGAGCCATAAACTAAATTTCATTGATAAGCCTACCATCAGATAGACATATAAGAGAGTGAGGGTCTAGTCTCTAGTATTCCATGGAAAGTTTAAGGTGTTATGATCTACATCAAAATATTTAAAAACATCACATAGAAACCTGCTCGATGCGGGCATCATTGACACCAAAGTAATTTGTAGATAATAATATATTTTTAGGATGATGAACTCATCAACTATAAAGAGAACCATAATATGTGATATCCACTCCTTTTATCTACCCAAAGTACATGGTATGTAACCCACCTTCTATAAAAAGTACCCTAAATGAGTCCTTAACCCCTTGTATGCCTAAACACTGACATGAAATATATTTTTTCCTCCATGATGAAAATGTTATCTTTTATGGGTACTATTTTCATCTTAGCCTTTAGTTCTTTTATAACCACCACATTCATGGTTGTTACGATATCAAATTTACCTCAATACATGGTCATGTATCCATTAAGTCAAATACATAATCATTGGTCTACATAGACCACAATTTTCATCTTGATGTGGCCATTTTGATTATCAAGTGTGTTGAGTCACTCCGCCCCCCCCCCCCCCCCCCCCCCGCCCCATAAGAAAAAAAACACAAAACACCACCAAAACAATAAAAAAAATTAGCATTTTTATAACCTAACCAACCCTAAATTACCATTCATGCAATAAAATAAAATTTTAATGGATCTAAATAAATTTTGAGAAAATAATTGAAATTGGAGAAAAACATAAAAAATTAGTCAAAACCAACCTGACCTGACCAGTTACTCCTTCCATTAGTATGAAATGTATCATTTCGTTGTGATAATAAATTTTGATTCTTAATGGAAAAATTATTTATCCATGAATATAAACCTAAAATATCTATCAAATCAATAAAAGTTTTCTATTTTGGGAATGTTTTTGAAGATAGTCATTTAAACTACCTGTTATGATTTTTTTTTTTTTTTTTTTAGCATTTTTATTTTAAACCTCATTTTTTATCCCTATTTTATATGTTTATTAATTATCTAATGTTTTATATATCAAAAACTAATAAGTTTTAATGATTTTTGTCTTTAGTAGCATGTTTTTTTGTCATTTGATTTTTGTAGGTACATGACATTTAACACTAAATTCAATCCCTAGATGGAGTGGTTCGGGTAGATTACTTGGCCATGGGTATATGTAAATTAATAATGTCCATTTCTGTTTTTTTTATTACATTTTTTAGTTTTCATTAAACTATAATTGATTATTGTCTTTTATCCATAGGTTGTTATGGCATTTCAACTAGCTTCACTGTGCCACACATGTAAGGTAAGTTTTATAACCTTCATTTTAATTTTCATGTGACACTTATTTGGACCGCATCGTAATATTATAATGACACGCATAATCATGATGGGGAAATATATGTGCAACAAAAAATTACACATTCCAGCATTTCTAAAATTTATGATGATGATGTGATGATTCAACAAATACATTAACGATTGGTTCTCTCTAGAATTTTATTGAATATTATATATTTTTTATTTCTAATACATTTAAAACATTTAAATTTCCCCTGGTCATTAATTATATATTTATTATCTTATCTACCCAATTTGGGATGAAAATACTAGTTTTGGCGATGAAACTGCCCTCCATTATTATGAAACTGCCCTATTATGACTTGTTCTATCATGATAGTTATATAAATCATTCTGATATAAATATCATTTAATAATTTTTTATGTATTATATATGGTTTTATCTTAACTAATAAGTGTGGTTTCATCACATTATTCAATGGTTTCATCTCCATTTTTAAACAATAGTGGTTTCATCACAGATTGCTCTTCTTCCAATTTTAGCATCTGAGACTTGATTTCTCACAAATTTATCATATTTTTATTCAAATTTATTTCAAAATTTTTTTATGGCCCAACTCAATCTTACTCATTTTTATATCAATCATTTTTCCTCCCAAGTTTAGCTTTCAATTATCTAATAGTTAAAGACATCATTGTAACCTCCCTTGTTATTCTATAAGTATATCAGTTTTAGATGAAGTCTAGATCAAAATTTTCCATTGAATATTGATGTATTAAATATATAAATAATATAATCCCACCTAATTTAATCTTATTAAAATATTTTTCTCTACTTTCTGTCATTTTGATGTTAATCTACATAGTTATAGAAGGGATAATTCATTTAATAAGCAACATAGTCATTATTGTTAATGGATCAGCCAACCACAATACAACTAAAATATTTTCCATGTTTTTGTCTTATTTTTATCCTTATTTTATTCCATAATTTATCATATATTTATTACTATTATCTTGGGTCAAGGAGCTAGCTTACCGAGGATGCTCTACATAAACAAAACATCTTACATTTATTTGGTTAAAACCATTGACTAGGTTAGAGGATTTATTTTAGTATTATATTAATTTTTATTTTATAATAATTTAGTTTCATTTATTTAGTATATTATATTCATATTTAAAAAATGACAAGAAATTTTTTTAAAAAAAATTCCTTTTCCCTTTCGTCTTTTCCATTGCATTTTAGATTCTTGGAAAGAATATAGTGTTGAATATCGCATAGGGTAGATAGATAAAATAATATTTTAGGTTTAACCATTTTTATTTATTTTATTTTAATTTTTAGACAACCCTTCCATTCACAAATAACTCCCTGTCAAAATAATATAGTTTACATCTCTTATTTGCAATTGCATTTTAGATTCCTAAGAAGAATATAGTGTTGAATATCACATAGGGTAGATAGATAAAATAATACTGTAGGTAAAACCATTTTGATTTATTTTATTTTAATTTTTAGACAACCCTTCCATTCACAAATAACTCCTTGTCAAACATTAAAAAAACTTAGATAAAGTAGATAACTAAAACCTTGCATGCTAAATCTTAAATCTATTTATTTCATCAGTGAAATAACATTGTTATAGAATATTAAATTTATAGAATATTAAAATTAATTTTAATTTTTTTCATTTTTATTAACTTCAATTGATAAATAATAATGTAAAAGCATCAAAACATAGTTTTAACTTGCATTAAAAAGTTTATTTTTGAATTTCTAGTGAATATAATTGTATTTAGGGTTTCATTTTCATATATATATGTTATAAAAGATAAATTTTAATATAATTTCATATGATTTACATACAAAAACAAAAAAACAAAAATTCATTTAGATTACATTATAAAAATCATCTTACAAACTAGGCAAAACATAGAAAAAGCAAAAACCACACCTTTCTTCCAAAATTCTATTTATAGTATTACATGCATCATAAAATTCATTAAAAATAAAAAAGGGTCATATATTATTTATTTAATTTAATTAATTTATTATTATTTTAATTTAAAATTTTTAATTTTAATAAGTAGATTAGTTTGTTTCCTTTCATTAAAACATATCAAAATCCATAAAAATATATTTTGTAGATGAGAAAATATGCTTAAACATTGATTCAAAACTTAAAAATAGAAATTATCACATTTAAAATAATATTATATATAATATCTTTCACTTTTAACTACATAAACTTGCATATTGAATGACACTCCCTTAGCGACCTCTCCTTCATAGATCATGTCTTTTCATTTGAATTAGATCCCTAGTTCTTGATAGTAATGTTCAATATGATATTAAAAACAAACTCAAGATATAATTATTCCATTACAACCCAATTACACACCTCATTTATAACTCAATTTATTATATCTATTATCATGAACATATTCTCAATCCATCCATAGTCATTATACCCCAAAACTGAGGTCACCAATACAATGTATCCAAGACTAATCATCCATATCCCATTCTATTTCATCCATGGGTATAGCTTCATCATTTTACCATTAAATTTGAATATTAAATTAATTAATAATATCAAAAACAATATGGCCAACAACATTTTTAGAGTCAACCAACCTAACCATACCCACTTCATTATTCCTAGCATCAATCAAGAACTTTTCCTCCTTGTTATCACCAACATAGAGTAACCTTAGAGTTTAGTCTCTTTTAAACTTGATTCCATCAATGAACACCATAATGTACCAAATATATTATTATACCACCAAGATCATCACCTATAATCTATAACCAAACACACCTATCCTAAAATTAGTCAACCTATTTCATAGACTCTCCCATCCTTCTATCCATTATTTCACTTGTCTAAGCCACACCTCATGAATTTGAGTGCACATGTTAACATTTTTTTTATCATGTAAATTTCCTAATATCCTTTATTATTACTATGTATATATCATAAAAATTATGTTATACTATTGTGACACATGATGAGGATTGGGTGGGTAATATGTATACACCATATATATTTTTTACCTTTATCAATTTACTTAGAAATTTTCCTAAAATATTAATTGGTGTATCAATCACCCTAAGTGTACATCCTAAGGAGTGCATAGTTAAATTTGTGGAATCATTCCACTATAATTTTAAATATATGTTTTCACACTTTGACCTCCTATGTGTCTATTTCTATATTCCTCTTCCATTTACTTTTTATCTACATTTTATATCCACTCTATATTTGTATTGGATCATCCAAACTATGTTTAAATATTTTTGAGATGAAATGAATAAAAATAATAGATATAAACTATTAAAAACAAAATATAGTAATTATATAGATTTTTAAGTAAAATATATAAGTTAAATAACTAAAATTGATATAAAATATTAAATTTAAACAAATATGCAAATCTCATTTAAATATATTTTATTCTCACTATGCATGTTGATTATGATTGAAAATTAATTGAAAATACATGTGAACTATTTATAAGTGAAATATAAGATCTTAAATTTTACTTGAACAAGGACATACTACGAGGATAAGGACACATGACAACCTTGTCTATTAGTTATGACCACATCCTGGTTGATTGTGGGATTGATTTTTCAAATATGGGTATGTGTGTCTAACTATGAGGGTTTATTTTATACATGTGTGTGAAAATTGGATGTTTGGAGGACATAAATAACATAAAACCTATCTCCTACATAATAAACATAATAGATATCTAGGTTAAAAATAGGGGAATAGTAAAGTTATCCTTAAAATACCTTGTGTAACCTGAGATGCCTACATAGCCCAAAAGGGCCTCATGCCACTATATTTATGCCCTCTAGATTGAGTTATGAATCATAAATTTTAATATATGAATACAACTAGATATATTTATTTAAATACTTGATAATGATTTCAATTGACCTATAGTAAAAGATGTTCAAACATGGCCTACATCTATTAGAATGCTATAAAATTGGAATTGGAATAAGGATAAATACTAGTTTTTCTCAATTTGAAATATAGTTTTCATGTGATATGTTATATGTGTATAGAGAATCCTTAATTTTTTTTTATATATATATATATATATAAATATTTTAAAATTTTCATCTAACATTGATAAAATTGTGGGAGGGATGAAATAAAACATATATAATATAAAGAGTTACCATTAGGGTGTTGGGGAGAAGGCCACACTAGTGGATATGTAACAACCAAAAATTACTTATATATATATATATATATATATATATATATATATATATATATATATATAACTATGGTAAAAAGTGTCAACAAAAGTTTAGCATGAAAACACATAATGAGATATGTAACTATGTTATAACCAACACAAGAACTAGAACAAGTACATATCTCATCAATGAATTCATTAATAATTATTTTAATCACTTAGTATTTGGATAAAAATGGGTATGTGTGGTTATACCCACTTACCCCTATTCAAATACTTCATTGTGGCCTTCTAAGTAGAATTGTTACTGACTTATGCCATTACATGAGCACTTGCACATGTTATAGAATAGCTTTTACCTCATTTGGTAATTCAACAACATTACATGAGCACTTGCACATGTTATAGAATAGCTTTTACCTCATTTGGTAATTCAACAAATTTTAAAAAATAGAAGTAGGGAGAAAATATATAAAATAAAATAATCATCATACTAATCTTTATTAATCATTATCTATAAATACCCAAGTAGAAGGAAAAAATCAAGAAAAAATGACTATTTCCAAAATCAAAATAGATCCTTTGAACACCTTTTAAATTAAAAAAAAATGCAGATGCCTGAGGTTGGGCATGAATTTCCTAAGGTAAATGTGTACATAAAATGTTTCAAAAAACATGTTTATGTTCTTTTTACAGCATCTTACCAATATACAAGAGATGGTTATAATCACATTTGAATTCATGCCTAAGGACCTTACTTAATTTATAATATTGGCTCAAGGTTATCCTTCCATTTCTAATCATTACTATTATGAGTGTTCTATAAGTTCAAGGGACTCAATAATAATTAATATTTCCAAGAACTAAGTGCACTTGTACTAGGTTATAATTTTAAATTCATTCTTAAGATTATTTTAAATTTTTCATCTTAGGTTCATTACCTTAGCCTATGCATAATATTTTTATTTTAACTTTAGGTTATAAATTTATTGTTCTTATTTTCCAAAGGATAATTATTAATTTCAACTCAGCGAGTATGGCTCAATTAAACTTCTTTTTCATTATGAAGATATAGATTAACTTGTTTAATATTCTAATGATCAATTCCAAATATGGATCAATCGATCATATGTAATAATATGCCTTAATCTGGAATAACTAATCACTTTTATAGATTATTACTTAAATTAATTGCCAAGTTAATTTCATCATATGCAAAATGTTTACATAACTTTATTTGTAATTTAATTCCAAGAGATTATAAGGATTTTTCCCAAAATATTCTACTACAATTCAATAGTGATGTATTAATTTCTAATTGGAATGATTGTCTTCCAATAATCTTAAGAAGATTTATGTAATTTTAATTACTATTTAATTTTAATTACTATGTAATTTTAATTACTATGTAATTTTAATTACTATGTAATTAATCTAATTTAACCCTAAGTAGACATTATAAAAATAATTACAACTTCACATATAAGACTTAAGATGGTTATAACTTCTTTGAGACACCATATATTAATAACAAAGATTTCATCTTATTAATCCACATATGGTTATTGACTTAACATTTTACTTAGAATTTTTAACCAAATTCACATTAATTATCCCATCTCATCAATAGAGATTTGAATAGATTAAGGCAATTTGAAAAATTATTATAGTATTAAGGTTACAAGTCACATCATAATAGTTTATTGCAATGATCAATATAATTTAACTTGCTTGATTAATAACATTACCTAGCTTCAAATATTATTTTGATAATCCCACCTGAACTACTTAATATAATATTGTCTTTATAATTTTCACTTAAGATGAAATATTAAACAAACAAATATCACCATCCAATCCTCATACTCTTATTGGCATCAATAGACTCATGTAATATCAAAAATAACTCGTACAAATTATGTTCAAAAACTACTATTTACAACATTAAATATCCAATTAGTTTAATGCCATGAAATCAATAATCATCATATGTAAATAAAGCTATGAATACATGTTCATATATAAGACAACTAGATAACCAATGACACTTTGCAATTTCAAGTTATTAGCATTTTATATTTAAACAATAACTTTAGAAGTTTCATTATAAATCTACTAATTACAATAATAAAAGACTAACTAAAAATACATATTATAATTATATAGATAAATCACATATAATCAAATGATTTAATTAATTGGTGGAATTTCATAAACAAATAATAATATAAAGGATAAATTGACACTCTAATGATAAACTCTAGTCACAACCATAGATCAATCTTGCATGTTTGAATCTGAATGTAAAATATAAACACAACATTAAATTGTATCAAGTTATAATTATAATGAATGAAATTGGTTACATAAATAATTTAAATCATGTGCAACAAACTATAAAAACTCAAAGATAAATAATAAGTGTATAAACATTCTTTTGCACATAATCCAATGAATCCAAACCCGTATAACCAATCCTAATGAGCCCAACCATAAGTGGCCCTAACACACCCCAATCATCAATTCGATATGGATCAAGGTAGTAGATAAATAATGGACAAAGGAAAATCAAAATATATTGAGATTGAGACAACCAAACAAATAAACAATAGAAATAAATGAATCACACATTAATATTCCATCTCACCAAGATCCATTAACTTGGTACATGATTATAACTACAAGTCATTCCTTTGATCTTTTGAATTTATGAACCATATTCTATTCAAAGAATATAATATGGTCTATAAATCTATCATGCAAATATATTATAGTCATCCTCAAATACCATTTTAATAGTTTTTATTAGATACAATAAACCTAAGTTTTATAAGGTCCATGAAACTACAAACATGAAATAAAGAGTTTCAAGTAGGCCTAACAAGGCTGAATGACCATAAAGATAAAGACTAAACAACAAAAACAAAAGTAGATGCAATAAACATGTTAATTGGGGGGACCCTCCTAGGTATCCTCCTTAGTAGAATAGTTATTAATGAGTTAAAATGAAAAAAAAAATCTTAAAAATAAGATAATAGATTTATCCAAGTAAAAATACAACTTAACACCCCATGTAAAATCTACGGGTCTATGTCTGACTGAAATTAACTTTACTAGAAATGGAAAAAAATTTAAAAACAATTGTAATGATATCAACTTAATAATAATAATAATAATAATAATAATAATAATAATAATAATAATAATAATAATAATAATAACCAACTGATCACAATTTACAAATTTAAGTTAACTCTTAGTTATTTGAATGAATTCTAATATCACGACTAAAATCACACAATTAATCCAAAGATAATTTAATAAACCTGAGTGAACTCATAATGTCAAAATTAAAATTATGCAATATAAGTATGACAAACATGTTCATGCAAATAAAATAATCATAAAATATATTTTTTTGAAAAACCCTAATAATCATTTCAAACACCTAGAGGTTTGATAACGTCATTACCCCTAAATCATGGCCATGGTTTTGTAATGCATAGCATGATTAATAATACAAAACATTACCCAATAAACTCAAATGCCCTAGCTAGGGTTTTAAAACTTCAAAATAAATTTACCAACTCAAACATAGTCAAATAAATCATATATGTGACCCTAATAAAATGACAAACAATAATAATAAACCTTAATAATAGAAAATGAATATATCCAAATATATATGGACAAACTAATCAACAACTAGCCTTTATACACACACACACACACACACACACACACACACACACACACACACACACACACACATTATATCCATAAAATCCATCATTGAGCTATAATGGCTACCATTCCAATAATATAACAACTTAAATCTAGTTTAACTAGTTAGTGTTTCTATTTATAAACACCATTTTATAGACAAATAATATAAATCCTATATTTATGGCTACAAACCAAAAACCATTTCACACCATTCAAATAACTAAAGAATGCAACTTATAATTTTAATAAAACAATTACTTGGCATCCTAAAATTGACCATATAAGAGGGATTACTTATTTTATAGGCTTCCAAGTTGTTTTCAAGGACAACTCTAAAGCACACATGACAATCCACATGCTTCCAACAAATCTAGTCAAACCATATATCCAGAATGAGCCCCAAAAAAATTCTACTAAAATACCATATGGCTAACAAGATACATGACTTAACTATAGTTTGAGATGAAGAAAAATTCATGGACTAAGTACATGTTCATCTCCCTTGAGTGACATTCCCAATATTTTGATATAGTATCTGGGTTCTTGAAGCAAGCCAAAAACTATCAAATAAAAACCTAAAACCATTCTAGAAGTGTCTTTACCTAGATGAATTCATGAAATAAGTCAATGTCACATGCCAAAATATGAATGACAACCTAAAACTAATTCCAAGTCCCATGATGGGTCATGTCACCAACATTACATAAGCCCAAATCCAAGTCATAACTTGGTTAAAACAAAAAATGAATTCCACAATACATCATAGCCACAATGAAACCCCTCATTAAGAATTTAACCTTATAAAACACAATTTTGAATGTTTTCAACCATATATAGGTTGACATAGTTCATCAAAACAAATAGGAACAATATAAACATGTAAGAGACTAACGAGTCAACATAATGAATTTGATTCTAAATTGAAGAGAAAATCCAATGTTCAAGTTGAAAAGCATAAAAATAAAAAAAATAAGTAAATTAGTGAATATACAAAAGTCAAAATTGATTATAAATCAATCATTTATGAAATTAAACTTAAAATCATAAACACTTATCACTTTAATCAACTAAAAAATGACTTAATCAATAGTATGATCAAGCTTAGTTTAATAATATAATTTATTATTTTTGTTCATCCATATTATTTATCCACATTTATCCACTGCTCAAGTCTAAACACAACCTAGCTCAAGTACTTATACCTATAATCAAAGAATAGACCATCAGTAATATCTAGACATTTAAATGTAATAATAACATTTAAATAACACTTATAAACTAAATAATAAATCAATAACTCATTAATAATAAATATCTAATGTTGTAATGAAAAATATATCAATAATTATCTTAATAATAATAATGGATCAACATAGATCACAAAATGATAACACCACAATTAAAAAAATAAATATGTATCAAATAATTCAAACTAAACTATATCAACAAATGAAATAAATATAGGTCAAATAGGGTCATGACATTCTTCCCCATTTGGAAAAGAGTCATCTCTATAATCAAAATAACCAAGGATAATGCTTTTTAAAAATAATCTCATCTTCCCAAGGAGCACTTCTTTTCGATAGAAGATCCCATTAAATTAGCACTTGGGAAATCTCACAATTTCTTAATTTAATATTGTGATGGTTCAAGATCTTCAATAGATCCAATTTCATCATTTTATCTTTTTAAACCTAAATATGAGTCCAATCCAAAACATGATATAGATTAAGAATATACTTGATCAATAGAGTAATTTGAAATAAATTATGAATCTAAGACAAATAAGGAAGAAGGTCTAGTTGGTAGGTAACATGACTAATTTTATCTATAATATTAAATGGTCCTACAAATCAAGGAAATAATTTGAAAAAATTTCCAAACTTAATTTAACTTTTCTATGGTCTAACATGTATAAAAACCTTATATCCCATGTGGAATTCATGTGGTGACCTCTTTAAATCAACACAACTCTTTTTTATTAGAAGTAAACTTTAAATTTTGTTTTATAATTACCATTTTCATATCATAATCCTAAAAAACATCAAGGCCAAAAATAGTTTTATGTTATAAAATTTCTCGACCAAGTGGAGTTTTAAACTTGCATCCATACAAAGATTTGAAATGAGCCATATTAATCACTAGGTACATGTTATTATAAAAAATTCAACCAAGCATAGGAAATCTTACCATTTACCTTATTGATCCATCATGTACATTCCTAGAATAGCTTCTACAACTTGATTTAATATTTCTACCTAACCATCTATTTCTAGGTGATAAGATGAATTATAATTTAAACTTGTACCAAAAGTGATAGTCAAATTTTGCCAAAACCTTTTAGTAAAATTTTTATCTCTGTCTAAAATAATAACTTTTAAAATGTCATGCATCCATACTATTTCTTTCAAAAACTAAAAAGCAAAAAAAATGCATTATCAATCAAGTTTACAATAATGAAATAACCAACTTTAGTAATTTATCTATCACAACCAAAATAGTATCATGTTTGATTTTATATTTTGGCAAACTGGCTATGAAATCCAAATAGATCACAACCCACCTATCTAATAGTACATCATGATGATATAGTAGTCCTCTTATATGGCAATGTTCTTTTTTCATAGGATAACATTCCAGACATATTGAAATAAAACTAACAACTTAATGTTTTAATCCCTATCAATAGTGTAACATTTTCAACTCATGTGTCATCTTCATGACACTTGGATGAGAAAAATGAGTTATTACCTGTAATTATTTCATTAAAATGTTCCTTAAGTCAGAAAAATTAGGTACATACATTCTATTTTTATGTTTGATTAAACCATTATAATCAACAAAAGTCAAAATATATTTTCAATAGGCTCATCAGCCAAATTTGTACTTACATCTTGGAAAAGCTTATTAAAATGTTACTATTCCCATATTTTAGTTCTAAATTTGTTATGCATAATAGATAAGGAAATGATATAATACATTGGATAAGTGAATCAACAACACTATTCTCTTTACCTTTCACCTATGAAATTTTCATATCAAAATTAAATAAAAATTCTAGGTATGTATGATAGCACACATTCAAATCATTCTTAAAAAATAAATATTCCATCCTGCGATGGTTAGAATTTACCTCAAAATGCTTACTTAGAAAGTGTTTCCACTACTTCAAATCATGAAAAATGGAAAAAACTTCTAGTTCATTAATTTTTTAATTATTCTCATGGTCCTTTAGTCTCCATGACTCATAAGCCATAACTGAACCATCTAGAGTTAACACATCACTCAAGCTTTCTTTGGATGTATAAGTCCATATTTCAAAAAAAATCTTTAGATTTGGTATAATAAGTAAAAGTGTTAAAGGAAATAACTCTTTAATATTTATGAAATCTCATTCACATTCTAAATTCCAAACAAACTTCTTACCCTTGCATTGCAAGGAAGTTATGGGGTTAGCCAATTCAATAAAAGTTAATAAATCTTATATAATAACCAACCAGTCCCATAAAACTACATACTTCATGCACATTTTTATGACCAAGATGCTCTTGAATAGCTTTAATCTTTTTTATGTCAACATCAATACTATAAAACTATAATATGACCCCAATAGTGGATCTTAGATTGAAATAAATCACATCTAGACAGTTTACCATACATTTTATGCTTATTTAGACTTTGTAGTACTAAACATAAATGTTGTTCATGTTTAGCTACATTTTTAGAATATATTATCATGTCATAAAGGCATACTACAGAAAACTTGTCTATAAAATCCCTAAATATAATATTAAATAAGTTTATAAATTAAATAGGTGCATTAGTTAAACCAAAATGCATTACCATGAACTCATAATGTCCATACCTAGTTTTGAATGAAGTTATATGGATGTATTCTTCCTTAATATTTAGTTGATGATAGACTTATCTCAAATATATATTTGAAAGGATATTTTCATCCTTAATTTGATCAAACAAACCATTTATCCTTGATAAAATATAACATTTATTGATGGTAAACTTGTTAAGCATGTGGTAGTCAACACATAATCAAAAGGTTCCATACGCACCCCAAGGTGACACAGTTGTCCTAATACTACCATTTTCAAATAGTTCTTATAGTTAATATTTAAGCTCCTAAAAATATACTAAAATCATGAATAAAGCACTTTATATGTAGGGGTTACCCTTAATATCATAACAATATAAAAATAAAATTCATGTTTAAGACAAACAAGGTAGTTTTCCTAGAAAAACATCAGAGAATTCTTGTAAAAATGGATATTATTTAAATTTTTATTTTGTTACAAGTGTATTTGATTACATCTAAATAACATATAGTTTTTATCCCTTACACATTAATTTACTCATATGTAAAGATGATAACAACTTTTGTACTTTAGATTTTAATAGATTTTGAATTTTTATATGTTTCCTCAAATCATTACAACAATATATCACTTTACTACAACAATAAAAATTTGATTTATGATGTTACAGCTAATGCATACCTAAAATAATATCAAAATATATTATAGTAGCTAAAAATAAGCTAACTCGGGTCTAAAATTTTCTTGATTCTTAGCTTACACTCTCTAGACACTTAGAAACTAATACCCTTTTACCTAAGCCAAACTCAACATCCCAATTATCCTTCAAAGTATTTGAATTAATCTTACAACATTTTAATAACTTAGGATCAATAAAATTCTTAGTTTTATTTAATCAAACAAAATTGAAATATAAAAATCATTTATTTTACCTCTATTTTCATTAAGAATTATTTATAAATTTGCATTTTTATTATACATAGTTGCATACACTCTATGATTAGTTGATTAGCATGTTTTCATCTTAGGGAAATCTTTTTAGTAGAGGTTATCACCACATTCCTAGAATAATAAATCCCTTTGTGGCATCATTGGGATGGTATTTTCTCTAGTAGCAAGGATATTTTGACTACTTTGGGTTGGAATTCTTTTAAAATTTATAGACTTAGAAGAATTCAGATACTTGAAATTTTTATTTTTTTACATTGAAGTTGTTTAAAACCACTTATACTCGTAGTGAATCTATGGTTTCAATAAAATTTATTAAAATTCTTAGGATAAGGGGACACATTTTTATTCTTAGATTTCTTCTTATTCTATTTAAAATCTTGTCTTTCCTTTTGACAAGCCTTCTCTTTCTCTTCTACATTATGAGTAGATTCAGTAGTAGTAATTAGAGTCTTAGGATAATATCAAACTTTAATATCTCTTTCAAACCCATATTAAGTATAGTGACTTTAGTCTCTTCATAATGCATATAGTTAACATTACACACAAGATTAAAAAACTTGTTTTGATACTCAGACACCATCATATTTTCTTATTTCAATAGCTGAAAATTAGTGATTTTTTTATTTTTTGAAGTGGAAACTGAGATACCTCAACCTAAACTACATTTCAAAATTATACCAGGTAAGATTCATTTTATGGTAACCCTGTAGATCACATATATGGTTCTATCAAAGAGTTGTATTTCCTACTAACCAATAAGTAGCCACCCTTACCTTCTTATTAGAGGACATGACATGTAGATTAAAATATATTTGTAGGTGCACTAAACATGCATTATATGCATCACTTAATTCCTCACCTAAAAATTTTGGTGGAGGCAACCTCTTTATTTTATTAATGATATGGTCAGCCACATTAATAGGGTTATTTTGAAGTTCTAATTTAACTATTTTGGGAATAATGGAGTTTTATTCCTAATTTAGCTAAAGGTCTAGATTAATAAATTAATGAAAAATATATAGATAATTACAGCCCTGATTTGTATAATTTATCTATCTTTTTTACCTTTCTAAAACTAGCAATAAATAAGGTGAAATATAACTTATCTTGAAACTAGACTGAGATCGCTGAGATAAAGGCTAAAAATAGCTATGCAAGATTGGGACATTATTTTGAATCTAAATATAGATTTCATTCAAATAAAAGATAAGAGCACCAAAAATAGTACACTTTTAGGTCTAGTGTTATATTCCACTCCTACCATTATTGTCTAAATTTTTTAAAGAGACCTAAAACTTTCTAGGTTTTTGCATTGTTCCTATGTGAGCCTGCCTATGATATCTTGAGTGTTGATTCATGATGGAACTCACTATAGAGTTGATTTAATATTTAAACCCTAACCCTCCATCATGATTAATAAAAAAATGTTTGAACCATTTGAGAAAGGGGTGTTAGTGTGTAAGATGCACTAAACATGTAATCCACACCCCTTATGTGGGCATGTTGCCTATATACCAATAATTTGAAAAGGGATCAAGCCATATGTATTTTTCAACCTAATGTGATTTGTAAAATAGTCTAATATGGATTCAAAAATTCCAAATTAAGAGTAATTGAGGTGGCTAGCGATTGGTATGATGGTTTGAGTGTGTTTGTAGCTATGTTGGATGATTGTATGTAGAGAATAGGGAATTTTGGGTTAGTGCTTTATTTATATTCTTGCTTGCTTTGTAAGATTTGTAACCTCCACTGTAAATGAGTTTTGGATGGGTCTTTATAGGGAACCATTGGTCATGGGTTAGATGTATTCACACTAGGTAGACATAATGAAGGAAATGGATTGGATGAAAATAACCATTGATGCTCAAAATTCAAATGGATAGGAACACCAAAAATATGACACCCTAGGGTTTGGAACTATAGTCTATGTATGGAACTCCTATCCTATAGGCTAAAGATCTAGGGGAATAGGATTATCCTAGGAAAAGCAGTTTTATTGAGGTGAAATGATCATTTAGAAGGTTTTATATGTTTTTTAATGAGCAAAAAGATGTATATAAGGGTCATAAAAGCATGCAAAAAGGAGTTATGGATAGGGTGTCACAAGCCACTCTCAAACTAAAAATTTGGACATTTTATATGACTACATTTGTCTCCCCTTTATTTTATTGATGTATAAAAATGAAAAATTAGGATAAATGAAAGTAGAAAGCTTACCTAAAAGGTTGAAGCCCTTGAAGATGTGTGATGTTGAGTGATGCTAAGTGATGTTGATTTATGTTGAGTTATGATGGGTATGTGTTGTACCCAAAGTAATACTGTGAATGGATCTAAGTTCTCAATTCTCTGAGAGTGGCTCAAGAATACAAAGGCTCACCCTTTGGCTCCATCATCACCCACTAAGTGAAGCTATAGGTTCATGTGTGTGTTAATCAATGTTTAGACTATATTTCCAATCCATCTGAGTAGGTGGCTCAAGAATATAAAGGCTATCTATCCTTTGGCTCCATCATTGCCCACTAATTAAAGCTATGAACTGGTACAAATATGAATGTGTGTCATATGAGATGGATTTTTAAGCCATCAATGATCTATAATATAATAATTTGGCATGGATAACTAAATGTGTATTGAGAACTAGGCCAATCTTGACCACTTCAAAAGGTGGATATTAGGCTTGTGTGAAAGCCACTCAAAAACTAAGAATTAGGCTTGTATGAAAGCCACTTCAAAATGATGCCAACCACCTATAGATGGAATAAGGCACACAATTACTACGAATACCTAGGTAATACACTAAACTAGAAAGAAAAGAAGGCAAATATGCCACACACATTGACCCCAATCATTGGTGTTTGTAACATGGATTCTAATTTGGAAGTTGTACTAAAAAATATGACACTTTATTGTCTAGTGCTACAATATAAGTATGACAATCTTTTCCTTTACTATTTCTAATCACTATTCTATATTTATTAATGTCTTTTTGGTCTATTTTGCTTGGTTTGAATTTAGATTACTATTTTGATTATTCTGAAAACTAATTTTTGATTGGTAGAAGGCTTTGATCTTTATGCCAAAATGCTTGTTTATTGTCTCCTCTTTTGAGGGTAGGAATGAATACCCTACAAATAATTCCCTTAGAATAAATATCCTTACAAGTGTGTTATGCTATGAAAATACATGATATAGTAATGATAATTAAAAATATGTCAAAAGATATAGCATAGTTTGTATTGGAGATTATTAGATCAATAGGGGTATGCCTAGATAGATGTAAAAATGTAATAAGATATGTATTATACAACTAGAAAATTTTAGTTTTTAGTTGTTAAGGAAGGATGGATAATGATTTCCATCAGGCATCTAAGAAAGCAAGATAGTGCATGATGTGAATCATGGCATTGCAAACAATTAAGAAGCAAACAAGCAAACAAGCACACAAGGTAGGAAGAAAAAGGCATACAAAGGTGGCCAAGGGACCATGAAAAAAAGGGACATGGGAAAATGTCACTCAAAATGGGAAATCAAACATATAAGGCATTTTCAAATTCCCACATACACATATAATTGAAAATAAGGAAGATTGGCACGAGGGACACAAACACATACAAGAGTATAAGTAAAAGACATTGGAAAATATCCCAAGGTATACACAAGAGAAAAAATAGGAACTAATAAATTCAATCACATATAGCTACTCAAATCAATAAAGGAAGTCATGCAAATTATAGAAATACTATCCATCTAACTAATTAAATCAAGAAGTGAAATTATGCAAAACATGTAGTACAAGACTAGGTAGATGCTAAAAATTACACAAGTGTTATATACTAGTGACTATAGATAGTATAATCTATGTAAGATAGTAATTAATTTACATCAACATGATAACTAGAGTGTGTGGTGTAAGAATGACATAACCTATATGGTATAGTCATGTAGAAGATACCCTTGGTGGGTAGATATGTCGATGTATGTCTCAAAATTAAAAGGAGGATGCTCCTTAAATGGGTAGAGTGAATAAATCAATGATATGGGTGTCACTACACACACACACACTCAAAGAAGATCAATTGAATCATGGTAATATAGATAAATCGACAAACAATAGCATAGAATAACAAAATATAAGCCTAGCATGGTAGTAGAAATGTAAATCATGGATAAAGCATATAGTTTGAAATGTTTTTGGTGTTTTGATTTATTTAAATGTTTTTTTTAATTTTGAAATGAGGTATGTACAATAAATCATATGGAAACTATGTACAAGAAAGGTGAGAAATTATGTACAAGTAAGCTGAAAAGAAATGATACTAGTTGTTGAGTCTCATGAGAGACTCCCTATCATGGTGTTATGTGTCAAGGAGAGATATCATGAATGATCATGAAGAATGATGGAAGGGATGAAACTATGAATTTTAAAGCTATGTATGTTGTAAGTTATCTAAAATATCTATAGTGGGAATTGATTATGGGGTCCCCCTGTAACTCTGAGAACTGGATACAAATATTAGGTTCTTAGGGACCCATATGGTAGTAAAAGAAGCTCTCTAAAAATGTACTCTATGTGTAGAGGCATGAGACCTTAATGATACTACCTTAGGTGTTAATAATGTAGTTGAAAACTATCTAGAGTCCTAAAACTATCATTGATGTAGTGGTGTCTCTAAAAGAGGCCTTCATGGAAGTTTGTGAACTATCTATGCTAGAGAGGGAGGCCTTAGCTATGTCTGAATATTAACTAGAGGAAGAACTATAACTAGTGGATGAGCTAAAACTAGTGACTAAAAATTAGGAGATAGTTCTGAAGTGAGGAGTGGTAACTCATATAGAAGTCTACCAATTGTAAAAATCTGATTAGCATGAATGAATTTCATGCATCTATGAACTATAGAAGGTACTTCATAAAATTTCTATATCCATGGTCAACCAAGAAACATATCAAAGACTCCCACACCAAGAATAATAGTACATGGTGTGGCCACATGTGTTGTACCAACCTATATAGCAATTACAATCCCACCCAATGAACTATGTATGTAACCACTGAATCTAATGATAACTATGTCTATCAAGGTGATGTCCTGTTCTGAATATCCCAAATGCTAAAGTAATATCATAGTGCACATGCTTACATTAGATCCATTACCAATGAGAACACTATGAATGAGATGATGATTAATGTAGGCTCTGATAAAAAGTACATGGTATTCTAAATAATCCTTAACTATTTGCCACGCTAAAAAGGAGATCGAAGTTCTAGCTAGAACTTTGGAATTATACACACCAATCATGTTTCTCAAAGGATGTATCTCAATTGAAGGTGCCTGGTATGTAGATGGTGGAGGGTGTAAATGATATTCATGGTGAAAACTTGATGATGTGGGAAAGGATTTGAGAACATTTTTAGAGCCTTGCACTATGTTTACTTTGCCTAAGGAGGATCAACTAGAGTGTTAAGATCAATAAGGTTTCCATCTATCAATTCCTATATCTTATGTCACAAACTAATGCATCTATTCATTATGTGGCTTGGTGCCATATGAAAATTGAAAAATGCATTCTGATCATATCCATATGGAAGAGGCTTTATTGTATCAACTTACCATATAGGAGGGAAAGATATGATATTGCATTTCAATAGTTGTTGTAAGACTCTGGTTGGAGATACTAGTAGATTGGTGAAGGGTTACTAAGAAGGTGCTGATAAAACCACTCACTAAGGGGGATCTAAAGTTAAATTGACTATAAGTTGATTTTGAATTTCACTTTCATTAACCTTTAATTTATATGGGACTTTAATGTTACTCTTATTTGTTGTTTATGATATGCTTTTGTACTTGAATTTTCCCATTGAAACTAATTTGACTTCCCTTTCCTTTAGTGTATGACAATTTAGTGAAGAAAGAGAACCTTTTGAACATTATTGACTTGTGAAAATCTAGTAGAATACTCTATTTGAAGAGATCATATAATTATTGATCAACCATGGGGCTAGTCATTTTAGCCAAGATAGTCTTATATTGAAGAGAATAATATGTGAGATGCTCATTTGACCTTTGTTTCTATTATGCAACTTGGGAATAATAAACCTTATGAGATATGTTAATGCTGAAATGAACTAGGAACATGTTAGCTAAAAGATTGAATGCATTGATTGACTGATTTGGTAGACTATAGAACCATTGTAGAGCATTATCCTTTAAACTCTATGGAAATAACTTGGTTAATAACTAGTCATTTGGAACATAGTCCAAACATGCTATGTGAAAATATCTCAATTATGTCTCTATATCACACTTGCCATCATGTAAAGTGAGCTTGGGTTGAACAAAACTTGGTGGCAAAGGTGTATAAGTAATATGACATGCTAATGGTGTATGAAGTAGAGCAAAAGATTCCAAGTCTTGTGTTGGTCTAGAGGTACCCTGCTAAAGATGTAACACCTTGGATTGAAGAAATTTCATCTCTTACACAAGGGTAGCTACATCAAGAGACAAAGATTTACTAACCATAACTGGTGGTGCCTCATAGGAAGGTTAAGATTCTATATGGGGTTGTTGAGACATACTTACCCTCATAGTGTCATTTACAACTGGTTGTTCTATAGGAATAAAAGACTCCACTTGTTTAGCCTTTTTAATTTCCATGATAGATTATAAGATAAGGGCATGATCTCAGGGTTTTTCCTTAAGTCTCTATCTAAAACTTTGTATAATCAAATATTTTTTGATGACCACATCATTATCAATAGTAGGTGGAAGTGGGTCAAGAGCTTGATGTGGTAGGTCATGAACATTAGTGTGTGTATCATCACTATTATTTTCATATTGCTCATTTACAAAATTATCCTCATGGATATTTGTGTAATATAAATGTGTAGGATCTATATTAGGAAATTGAGCTTGTTACTTATCTATTGTGTATGGATGGATTGGAGGAATATAGGTAAATTCAAGAGGGTTACCATTAATTATTTCAGTTCATTGCAAAGGAATAGATGCAAAGAGATTAGGTGGCATAAGGAAAACAAATTGAAAAATTAAAGAGAAGTTTAAATAAATGTAATATAGGGTTTAAATAATAGTAAATTATAATATGCATAAAAAGGATGTGAAGCTCACAAACATGTAAGGTGATACCTCAAAAAGCAAAATGACCTAGTATATTCAACTAGGGTTTGAAAGAAATCATTTTTAAAATTATTATGGTGAATTTTAAAATTTAAATGTGAAATTTTGATTTAAATATATAGGAAAAATGAAAAAAAAATCTAAAATTAGCAAGGAATTTTCCCTAGGGTTTCTAAGGTTTTTTTGCACAAAGTAAGTCAGGTTTAACAAATTATTTAAATATTTTTGGAATAATGTAATTTTATTCCTAATTTAGCTAAAGGTCTAGATTAATAAATAAATGCATAATATACAGATAATTACAATCTTGATTTGTATAATTTAGTTGTCTTTTTACCTTTCTAAAAATATCAATAAATAAGGAGAAATATAACTTAGCTTGAAACTAGACTGAGACGGCTAAGATAGAGGATAAAATTGGCTATGCAAGACTGAGATAGTATCATGAATCTAAATTTAGATTTCATTCAAAAAAAGGATGGGAGAGCCAAAAATAGGACACTTTGAGGTCTGGTGTTATAGTCCACTCCTACCATTATTGTCCAAACTAGTCATAGAGACTTAAAGCTTTATAGGTTATTACATTGTTCCTGTGTGAGATTTCATGTGAAATATTGAGTTCTAATTCATGATGAAACTCAGTGTAGATATAATTTAATCTTCAAACCCAAACCCTCCATCATGATTAATAAAATAATGTTTGAACCACGTGAGAAAGGGGGGTTAGTGTGCAAGATGCACTGAATGTGTAGTTCACACCCCTTGTGTGGGCATGTTACCTACATAACAATAATCTGAAGAGGGATCAAGCCATATGTAATTCTCCAACCTAATTTTATTTATGTAATAGTATAATGTTGATGAAAAAATGCCAAATTAAGAGTGCTTAAGGTGGCTAGGGATTAGTATGAGGGTTTAAGTGTGTTTTTAGCTATGTTGGGTGACTATATGCAAAGAATATGGAATTTTTACTTAGTGTTATGTTTGTATTCTTGATTTATTTGTAATATTTCTCACCTCCCTTGTAAATGAGCTTTAGATGGGTTTTTATAGGGAATAATTGGTTAAGGGTTAGATGTATTTGCACTAGGATGACATAATGAAGGTTATAGATCAAATGAAAATAATCATTGAGGCTCAAAATGAAAATGGATATGAGTGCAAAAAATGGGACACCTTAGGGTTTGACACTACAATCCAAGTATAGTGCTCCTATGCTATAGGCTCAAGACCTAGGGGAATGGGATTAGCCTAGGAAAATCATCCTAGATGAGGTGAAATGACCATTTAGAAGATTTTAGATGACTGCTAATGACCAAAATGATTTCTAAAAGGGTCACAAGAGCATGAAAAAAGGTTTTATGGATAGGGTGTCACAATTCACTCTCAAACTACCAATTTAGATAGTTTATATGACTACAAGTTCTTATTCATCAACTTGCATTTCTTATCTAATTGGAATTTCTTTAGTTGGAATACCTTCTACATTGTTCAACCTTCATTATTAGGTGTCCATTTTTCTTTGAAGTGAGTTTAATGTAGTCATAATTCCATTAAAAACTACCTCCTAGTTAACATTGGGATTTTTTTCCTCATTATTAAGGGCTTCAACATTAGTACCATAATTATTGAGAGGTGGTTCCTCTCTTTCATGAATATTGGATAAATGAATTTGACCTCTTCTTCTACCAGGGTTAACAATCCTTGTGTTTTTTCCTACTATTCTAGATCTTGTCCTTCTCATCTTGTGGTAAAAAAAATAAATCAATAGGAAATCATCAAGAAATATTACCTAAAGTTCACTAGAGTAGTAAACCTAACTATGATACTAATATGTAATGAACATATTTTTTTAATATACACACCAAGATAATAACTATGGTATGAAGTTTCAAACAACGTTTAGTACATAAACACATAATGATATCCCTACTTGTGTTACAACCATCATAGGAACTAGACCAAATACATAACTCATCAATGAATTCACTAGGAAGTGTTTTAACCACTTAGTATTTAGATAGAAATTGGTTTAGTGTGGTCATACACACTCACTTTGATCCATGTACTCCATTATTTCCTTCCTAGTGGATCCATCACTAACTTATTCCATTACCCAAGTACCTATGCAAACTAAAGATCAACCATTACCTCATTGAGTAATTCAAAAAAGTTTAGAAAATAAAGGCAAAAACAAATATATTTAATATAATCATCATCAGACTAAGCTTACTTAAGTAATATCTACCAATTTACAAGAAACATGCAAAGATCAAGGAAAAAAGACTATTTCTAAAAGTAATGCAAAGCCTTGGAATACATTTTGAATTCACAAACAAGTAAAGGCATGAGGCTAGGCATAAATTGCCTAAGGTATATGTGTAAGCTTCATGAGATGTTTCAATAAATATTCTTATGTTCCATTTTGGAACATATTACCAATCTACACAGTAGGTTTATAAGCACATGTCAAGGCATACTTAAGGATCTTACTTTATTTACAACATTTGTTCAAGGTTATCCTTTCATTTATAATCATTACCATTATGAGTGGTGTATGAGTTTAATGTGCTCAATACTAATTATTAGTTCCAAAAACTAAGTTCACTTATACTAGGTTTTACTTGTAAATTAATTCTTAAGAGAATTAAACCTTTTCATCTTAGGTTCATGATATTATCCTATGCATAACATTATTATTTTAACTTCAGTTTAAATCTTTCTTGTTATTATTTTTGAAAGGAGAATTATAAATTTCAACTCAACTAGTATAACTCAATTAAAATTACTTTTCATTATAAGGATATACATTAACTTATTTAATATGCCAGTGATCAATTCCAAATATTGAGCAATTGATCCGCTATCATAATATGCCTTAATTTGGAATAAAAAAATACTTTTATAGAGACTTCAAGTACTTCACTTACTTAAAAAGTTACTTTAAGCATATGCATAAGGTTTACATAACCTTATTTGTAATTTAATTACAAGAGATTATAAGGAGCTATCAAAAAATAGTCCATTGCACTTCAATAGTGATTTATTAATTTCTCATTGCAATGATTATATTCTAATAATATTTAGACTATTTATCTAACTTTAATTACTAAGTAATTATTCAAATTTAACCCTTAACATATTATAACAATAACTATAACTTCATGTATAAGTATTAATATAGTTAGAACTTCTTTGAGACACCATATTATAATAACAAATATTTCATCTTATTAATCATCATATGATTTTTGACCTAAAAACTTATTAGTTTAAACCAACTTTGAATTAATTTATCCCATATTTTTAATATATATTTTAATAGATTAAGGTAATTTGAATAGCTCTTATAGTCTTAATGTTACAAGTCATATCATAATAATTTATTACAATGATCAACACAATTTAACTTGCTTGATTAATAACATTACCAAACTTCAACAAGAATAATGATAATCCCATATGAAATACTAAATATAATATTTTCTTTATAATTTACACATAATATGAAATATTAAACATACAAATATTACCATCTAATCCTCATACTATGATTAACATCAATATATTCATGTAATATCAAAAATAATTCCTATAAACAATGTTAAAAAACAACTATTTTTAACCTTAAATATGTATTTGGTTCAATGCCACAAACTCAATAATCATTGTGTGTAAATAAATCTATGAATACATTTTCATATATAAGACACCTAGATAACCAATGAAACTTTGAAATGTTAATGCATCATTCTTTTATATTTAAACAATAAGTTTAGAATATTCATTATAAATCTACTTATTCCAATAATAAGAGACTAACTAAAAGTACATGTTATAATCATATAGATAAATTACATAACATCAAATGCCATATTGAACTAGTGGAATTCCATATAAAAATAATAATACAAAGGATAAATTGATACTATAATGATCAACTCTAGTCATAACCATAGATCAATCATACATGTTTTTATCTGAATTGAAAAGATAGACATAACATTAACTTACATCATTTTACAACTATAATAAATGAAATTATTTACATAATAATTTAATTCATCTAAAACCAATTGTCATAACTCTAAGATAAATAATAATTGTATCAAAACTCTTTTTCACATAATACAATGAAGCTAAACCACCTCACCAATCCCAATGATCCCAACCATAAGTGGCCCTAGACCACCCTAACCATTAGTTGAATACAAAGTAGGGCAATAGATAAATGGTGGAGAAAGGACAATTGAAACATATTTATCTTGACACAAGCAAAAAAATGAAGAACATAAAGAAATGAATCACACATCACTATTATAACTCACCAAGACCTATTAACATGGTACATAATTAAGACTGCATCTCATTCCTATGAGATTTTTGATTTATGAACCATATTCTAATCAAAGAATATAATATAGTTCATTAATATATGTCATGAAAATATATTTCAATCATCCTTAAATACAATTTTAATATATTTTATTGAGTTTAAATAAAAAAACTAGTATAAAGAAGACTCTAGATTTATCCAACAAAAAATGACTACTTAAAACCCCACGTAAAGTTATGGGTAAACATTTGACCACAATAGACTTTACCAAAAATAGAAAAATATTAAAAAATAACTATAATAATTCAAACTTGATCATCAAAATAAAATAAATTATCTAATCACAATTTCTAATTGTAATTCTACTTGTAATAATCTGAATTAATTCTAATATCATGACCAAACTCATACAATTAATCTAAACATGATTTAATAAACCCGACTCAACTCCTAATGTCCAAATTGTGAAATAGAAGTTCTTGAAACATAATCATGTAAAAAAATCATATTTTTTTTCTAAAAACCCTAATGTTCATTTTGAACACATATAAAATCAATAAAATCATTTCCCCCAAATCATGGCCATGGTCTCATAATGCACAATAGGGTTAATAATATAAAACATTACCTAATAAACCCAAATGAACAAGCTTGGGTTTTAAAATTTCAAACTAAATTTACCAACTAAAAAAAATCAAACAAAGCAAATCCATGACCCTAATAAAACATCATAATGATAGCAATAAACCCCAATGATTATAAAGGAATATATCCAAATATTTATGAACAGGCTAACCCACAACTAGCCTTAATAGCAAAATATATATATATATATATATATATATATATATATATATATATATATATATATATATATATATATATATATATCCAAAAAATCCCATGGTCAATCCATATAATGGTTGCCACTCCAAAAATAAAATTTAAATCTTTTCACACCATTTAAGGTTTCTAGCTATAAACACTATTTTATTGGTAAAGAAAATAAATGCCTATATTTATGGATATAAACCAAAAACTAGTTCACACCTTTTAAAAAACTAAAGAATTCAACTCAGTAATTTAATAGAACACTTAATTGGAGTCATAAAATCAACCATAGAATAAGGATTCAATTTTTTTTAGGCCTCTAATTTGTTTTCAAGACCAATGTCAAAGCACACATAAAAATACACATGTTGCCACTAAAACTAGTCAAACAATATAGATAAAACAAACCTAAAAAAACTCTACTAAAATCCAAAATGGATGATAAGATACATGACTTAATCATAGTTCAAGCAAAAGAAAAAAAACATGCATTAACTACATTTTCATGTCCCTTGGATACCATGTCCAATATTTTGGTAGAGTCTCCCTAATGGGTAGGGATTTTCCAAACAAGCCAAAAATGACCAAATGAAAAACTAAAACCTTTTTAGAATTGTCTTGACCCAAATTAATTCATGGAATGAGCCAATGACCTAGTAATAAATTGAAATGGAAAGCAAAAAACCTACACTAATGCCATGTCCCAAGGTTGGTCATGTACCTAACATTACTTACGCCCAAATCCAAGTTATAACTTGGTTATAAAAAATAATGAGTTCCACAACACATCATAACCACAAAAAATTCCATCATTAAGACTCAGACCAAATAAAACATATTTTCAAATTCCTTTAATCATATGTAGGTTGTCATAGATCATCAAAATAAACCTGACCATGATAAACATGCAAGAGTCGAAATAGTTAAAACATATTGAGTTCAACTATGAATACAAGTTCAAATGAAATATCAAAGTTAAAAAGTATATAATTTTAAAAAATCAAGTAAAGTAGTGATTGTAAAAATTTGAAACTAACTATAAATCAATCAATAGTGAAATTGAACATCAAATGATAATCATTCAGCACTGTAATCAAACAAAATGACTCAATAAACAACATCATCAAGCTAAATTTGATAATATAATTTATTTATTAAATTCATCCATGTTACTTTTCCATATTTCTCTTTTACTCAGGTCCAAACACAACTTACCTCAAGTACATGTCCTTGTAATCAAATAATAAACCATCAATAATATTTGGACATCTAAATTCAATAAATGAAATAACACCATTTAAATAATACATATAAATTGAATAGTAAATTAGTAATTCATTAAGTATAATTATCCACTACCATAATGAAAAATATATTAATAATTATCTCAATAATAATAATAATAATAATAATAATAATAATAATAATAACAACAACACATTAACATAGATCATAGAATTATAACACCACAATAAAATAAACAAATATGTCTTAAATAGTTCACAACTAAACTATATCAAAAAATAAATTAAATGCAGGCCAAACATGGTCATGAAATTGTGGGAGGGATGAAATGAAATGTATAAAATATAAAAATCTACCATTATGGTGTGGGGAAGAAGGCCACATTAATGGATAAGGCCATGATGCATCCCTATCCAACCTATTGTGGTCTTGTATTATAAGGACAAAAAATACAAAAACTTGTTAAAAAAGAGTTCATAAGAAAAATAGGGATGTTTGAGTGATGTTCTGAGTAGTATCAAGACAAATTATTATAATATGAATGGTCCTTTAGAAATTATAAGTGAGGATAATGGAAAATTTTCCAAGTAGCGTAAGAATGCCAATTTTAATCATTTTTAATAAATGAATGATTAAATTTATGTGTTTACATGCTCATACATTTTTTTTCTTTTTTATTTTTACTTATACTATATCATATTAGATTATTCACTTAAAATATTATCCTCATCTTCCCATCTATATCAACTTTGTTAATAGTGTTGTTATTCACCTAACACTTAATTCAATTGTATCAACCTAGTTAATATATTCAACTTAGATTTCAAGGTTTATTTTGGGTTTGGAGCCATATATATTTATTTATCATTCCTAATAAACATAACACTCATATGCCATATGACTTCCTACACCTAAGTATTAAAATGAGGAGTTAGAGGTTAAATTTTTACTCTTGGAGGTCAAGTTTTGATCAATGTATTTAAATTTCAATAGGATAAGTTAAAACAAGGAGTTATACCTAATATTTAGAGTCCTAAACTAAGGATACCTTGGCATTCATCATTCATTTTTAGGTTTTCATCATACAACATCTGTTGAAAAGAAGCACTAGATCAATAGGGATATTGATGCACAAAGAGTCAACCCAACCATTTTTATCCTTATTATCTTTCATTTATTTACTTAATTTATAGACCTTTTTAAATTATAATAACATATGTAGTGTTATCATTTATAGTTTATCCTTATACCAAATGAAATAATATATCTATAGGGAACCTAGGATTTTCATTACCACCTTAAGTTTAATATACCACCCATGATTGACCATTGCATTGTCTACCTTTTTTTTTTAAACTTAGTATTTATAAATATGTTCAATCTAATTTACCCTTGTTCATCAATTCCTCATATGTGGTTTCATTATTTTATCATTTATGCACATTTTTAAAAATTTATATATATTTGATTTACGTTATAACCATAATTATATATTACTCATAATATTTAGAACCATATAACATTTAAATTTTGTGTGAATTTATACTATATCTATGACCAGCCCAATCAACATCATTTTACTATCTAGGTATATGCAAGATATATATTTTTGAACTCTTGGTTTTGTCTACTCTACATAGATAAATATGATTGTTATATTATTAATCCTATAATATGAATACAAATTACATTAACATAGTACTATCCCTGGTTGTAACATAGTTATGTAAAGTCCATCATATGGACGTCAAAAATGTCTTCTTGCAGGGAAATTTGCAGGAATAAATCTTCATGTCCTAACCTTCAAGTTTTATTAATATTAAGAACTAAATATACACATGTAGATTAAATAAACCCTTGTATATATTGAAAAAGTAAACTCGACATTGGATTGAAAATATCAACATTTGTATGATCAATTCTAGTTATACATGGAATTTCTCTAACCCTACAATATACATCCTAAAATTATAAGAGAGTTTTATAATTATATCCTCTAATTTGATTACTTAATCATGAATATGAATTTAACTAAACATATTCATGATTTTAAAGTAAATATATTTACATATTTTTATATGACTTGGTTTTTTAATAATTGTTATTTGATCTTCAAGTTACATAGTCTAATAAATGATTTTTTATCATTCAATATAGATATTCTCAAGACATCTTAGATTTATTCAACATAAAAGACTAAAATTTCACACCAAATATTTTATGAACCATAATTTTATTAAATATGGACACATGTTTAATTATATATACTTGTATTATCATGATATATGATTTTATAATTTGTAAAATTTAGCTTCTATATTTCTATTAAATTTTAATTATTTTGATATCAAAATCTAATGTTTATATTATTGTTTTTAATCATTACGATATTTAATTCTAGTATTTATATTATCAGATTTCAACTAGTATTAAATCATATTCTAATTATATCCTTTTTAAATTTTTTTTTTTTCATTCATATCTTGTGGAAATAGGCCAATAGTGTAGCATGTTCCAATATTTCTAATGGGTCCTTATCACATAGCTCCCCATAGTTATAATCTTACCACCTAATAATTTTAATAATATTATATAATATTTCTCAATATTTTACCTCATAATAACCAATCATATAATGTCATGTAAGATTTATAAATATTAGTGCAACAATGTAATACATATTTACACCATGTATATGTATTGGATAAAAAATTTCATCAGCAAAAAAACATCACATTTTATGATTTCAAATATAAAATGGCTTCAAAATAAATTTATATAAATTATAAATTTTCACACTTTATGTACCCTTGTGAAATTTTTAATCACTTTGTGTCCACATTCTTATGGCTTAAATCAATGTTCACATTTGACTTTAAACCACTTACATATATTCATGACTAATGAACCCAGTCACTGTCCAAGTTGAAATCCATAAAAGAAAATTATTAGGGATTCTCATTTTAATTTAAATTTAATATTTTATCTAATTTATTTAGTTAATTTGTCACCCTGTGATCCAATTGTAATCACCACTTGTATTAACTTTATTATCATAAATTTGTTTAGAAATTGTATGTGTTTTATTAGTTCAAGAGATATGGTCATGGTACGTTGGTAATATTTTGTGGGATAAAAATTATACAATGGAGAGATAAATTAGATATTAAATATTTAATGGATCATTTTAGTTTTATAAAATCAAACTTGATAAAAAAAGAGACCTCCATAACTTTGTGACTATGTGGGCCTATGACAATTTCAATGTTTTCTCTTATGATGTTTTATACCTATTAAAAGTAATGTATGTTATTTATTAAGGTTTTATCCATATTAAATTTATTTATTTTATTTATGGGATCCATAAATTTGAAGGAAATAAACAACAAATACAAAGTCTCAATAGATATGTAAACTACGAATAACACTATTTCAAAGATATGATAATCTATGAACTTAAGACATGGAGAGAAAGAGAGATATTTTAATGTACACACATCTTAAAATTTAACATTTAAATATTTTTTATCCAAAATATAATTCCTTTAACTCTATTTCCCATATTACATCCATTCAAAATGTTGCCACATCGACATAAAATTGGTGTTAGAAGAAGGGTGATTTAAATAATAGGCCAAAAAGACTTAATCATAAACATGAAATAATTTAATTTGGATAAAATTTTCATATCCCACTCTTTATTTCATCACCATATAATATTTGTATGTGAATAAAAATACATGAAAAAGTGTGAACATCCAAACTTACACTCCACCACTACTGGCACATATCCCTTAACCTTAAATAAAATAATGATAGTTGTAGTTTGAAAATTATTTTGATTACATAATAAAAATTTAATATTTTTATATTCATAGTTTAGATAATTATGAAAAAGTATTTTTTTAAATAAATAATATTCTTCAACTAATTTTGATTAATAATATTACATTTTTAATATCTTAACATACATCCACATGTATTATAAGTAATTTGATGAAAAAAATATAAAACTTCCATTGATATTTTACAAACTCAAAACTATAAGGTTTATTTTTAGTGTGATTTGGAAAAAAAATTTAAAATAAATCACATCCTAAGATAAGATGATATCACATATTAATTGATGATCCTCAATAATTTCCATTAATATTCATTACTCGACTAAAGTATTTAAAGATATGATTTAATGGCCTCATTTCATTTATTAGGTATCTTAATCGAGCCTCATAATTTTTTTTACTTGGTGTCCATGCCTATATTAAACTATCCAAATATATCCCATGTTTGATTTTAGTTGATTTGGTACAATTCCTATAAGGCCTTATAAAATCTTCATACAATGTTGCACCCTCTGATTTCCTTGTAGGTTTCTAATATTAAACCATCATATTTTTATCCAAATTATCATGTTTCTTATTAAAGTAAATATCACCATATTACCTTATCATCCATATATTTTTTATTTTAATTTATTGTTCATAATAAAATAATGTCTTACATACACATCAATCAATGGATTGAGTGCTTATTTAGGACTTCCATAGAAAGGCAAAAATTAGATATCATTATTACTTGGGATATTTTTATTAATGCGGTATTCCATGTGAAAATTTGTTGCTCCAATTATTTTTTCATATTATTTTGTCCTATATTTATTTTTTCCATACTTATAATTTGACATCCTACTACAATTTAAAAATGATCTATCCAAATCACACAATTTTTTTCCAATTCATTATATTTTGAATCCAATGTTATTTACCTCCACCCACTGATTTTTTCCCCAAATGTTAAATATATTATTTTATACCGTCTTTTATCTTCCATATCTTAATTTCTTTAATAGGTGCCAAAGGATACTACCCTTATATAAATTTTAGTTCACCATTATCATTTGTACACTAGATTTGGATTACATGAGACCATTGTTTATCATTTATTTATATTCAATGATTTATATTCCATACCCACCATGGAACTTAAACATCTTATGGTTTATAATAACCACTATATTGTGGTTTCCATAAAAAATGTGTGGATCCACAAAAAAATTTAAGTCATACACTTCCTTAATAAGGTAAGGAGTAAATGTAATTGGTCCCTAATTTTAATTTGTGTAGGTGTTTATGACAGGTGGAAAATAAAATGTGTTTAATTTATATAATGATGCTGTTAATATACAAGAATATCATCTATATCCTCATGAATGTGTCCAACTATATTGAAGTCTATATATGCAATGTTGAATACCATTATTGCTGTCAATATGGATGCAAATATAAATAAAGTATACTTATTTTTGTCATTCAAAGCATTATCATATTATAATTATATGACCCATGTATATTTATTTAATAAATTACAAGTAATAAAAGAAATTATTCATAGTGTAAAATATTTTCCTTGTATTTTTTTTATTTTTATTTAACTTAATTTTGTAACAATAAATCATCCAATGGTTGTTTTTATGATAAAATATTATAAACTTTATATAGATACTCATTAAAAAATGGTAGCTTGATCTTCTTAAGACACAAATCTAGTAATGTGACTATGTAGTGTTTTACACATTCAATAAATGGTAGGCCAATGTGACCCAAAATCCAAATCTTGTGTCTATATGAGAGCATACTAGTAAAAATAATTGGGATGTTCATAACATTACTTATTGAAGTACTATTTTCCCATAATTTTTATGTAAATATTCATTTTATCCATATTATCATAAACAATGTTTAATAACCCTTGAGATTATTCTTATGATTAAAATATGTGGGAATAATAATGTGCATGATATTTTTGAGTGTATTAATTGTTCCATGTTTGTTCTTCTCAAAGTTTTATGAGTGATTATATGAAATATGGTGAATATACATTTGTTTTACACATTTGTAAACATATCATACTTAAATCAAAAGTTATTATTTTTTACAAAAACATGTTAAAGTATTTTTTTTCATTATCATGATGAATTTTGGCTATCTCACATGAATAAGGTTAAAATTTTCAAATTCTTGTTACACTTATTTCACTTTAGATTGTGGGTATAAAATAAGGGTAAAACATTTAAATCCTTTTTACACTTATTTCACTTTAAATTATGGGTATATAATACATAAATTAGTATTGATAAAATGTTATTCCATTCTTTCCTACATAATTATTCAAATGTGGAGAAATATCTAAATTTATAAAAATAATTATTGATATGCAAGTAATTATTGTATTTGTTTCTTACGTTTGTTTTTAATTCCCAATATTACCATTTACTACATGCCTATAATAATTTATCCTATTAGATATATGATTTAATAAGGTGCTCCTTGGGTACCTAGAAGATTTATTTCATGCATTGTTATAGACATACAACCCAGAAAATTTAATTTTATGTACCCAAATAGATTTCACACCCACATTAAAGATGGAATTTTATATTAATGCACATACCACAAATTTATTTATAACATATTAACTATAGACTCTAATTTTACACCAATTATCTATGAATAAATAAATGGGAATTATTTTGAGACAATAAAAATTTATAAAATTATATTCGATATTTTACACATCACTCTAAAAATTGACCATTTTTTATCCTTATGTTTTATAGCATTGTAGGTCTTTTGGTCAATTTTTTTGAGTTATATTAATTATTACCATCAAAATAAAATGGATATATAAATTTGTATTATTGATATTTGATTTAATAGTACATGTTTACCTCAACCTATTTTGTGGCTTATTTAACTCTAAAATCCATAGAAGAATTGTCTATGTCGGTCAATTTTCTAGAAACCCATTATATGATAGATCCTTTAAATAGAGGGAATACTTTGAAAGGATTGTTGAATAAATTATATATATTCACATTAAATTTATTGGCATCCAATCAAGGATTATTTTGAATAATTTGGACTTATACCACTAAAGTGGAGTGGATAATTTGTTTTCCATTTTTTTTTTAATTCTAAATAAATTGGACTGTTTCAAACCATTTGGGCATAGATCATTTTAAATGAATTAGGAAATTTCACATAATTTGTACTTATAACCACTAAAGTTGAGTGGAGAAATTTTTTTCCAATTTTTTTTTCTATATTCCAAATAAATTAGATTGTTTCAAACCATTTGGACATAGATCATTTTGAATAAATTAGTATATTTCACATAATTTGGACTTATACCCACTAAAGTGGAGTGGAGATAATTTTCTCTAAAAATAAATTGGACTATTTCAAATCATTTAGGCATAGATCATTTTGAATAAATTAGGCTATTTTGAATAATTTACACTTATACCCACTAAAGTAGAGTGGAGAAAATTTTCTCTAGAAATAAATCATTATACATTCAAAATAAATTGGATTGTTTCAAACCATTTGGGCATAGATCATTTATATTAAAATGAGTTTTTTAAATAATTTGGACTTATACCCACTAAATTTTAGTTGATAATATTTTATCCATAAATATATTTTATATATTCCAAATAAATTGGACTATTTAAAACCATTTGGGCATAGATCATTTTTAATAGATTAGATTTTTTTGAATACATGGCACCCTTCTGGGCCATCAGATTGATTGATCCTTTGGTGTAGATTCCACTACTAGGACACATGGCTCCATTTAACTATCCTTTTGCCCACACCCCAATGAGATATTCCCATAGAATCAAAGTATTGAAGTCAAATAATAAGTGGACTAATGCTTGAAGTATTTAATCAACTAGTTTCATCTTTGGCTCTTATCACTAGACATAGACCCAACCTTGAGAACTTTAAAAAAGTTACCTTGAAGGTATCACAATTTCCCTAAAGGTATATAAAATATGAGGGTGAGTAATATTACTCATTCATAGGTAGTCAATGCATTTAGATATGAGGAATAACATTCATGTGTAAGCAGTCAACCCATTTAAAGAAGTTGGCAAAATTTCCAATATTAATTGAATCTAGTTTTATTATTATGCTTCACACAATAAAATTACTTGCTATTCCCAATAAAAATTGTTAGTATATAATTTTTTCTTAATAATAACCTAAAAGTCATCATGTGGAAAAAGATAGGGAAATATTATGAGTAAATGAGGTGGTTTAACACATGGTGTCTTGAGGCTCTAGATTTGATTAGGTCACACCCTAAAATTCCACAAGATGTCATATAATATTTGGGAAAGTATACATCAGTAACTAAATTATACAATGGTATTAAAATCAAGGTGCATGAGAAGATGTTGTTCAACAAAAGAAAATAAAACAAGAAGCATGAGAGAAAGTTGCCAAAGAATAATTCTAGAAGGAGGAAGCCAAACATGAATTAGAGGTGCAAGCTATCAAGGAGAAAGTTGAGGTTGACGTCAAATCTAAAGAAAATAATGACACTAAAGCTGTGGTTAAGGTAGATGCCAAGGCTTAGATTGAGGCCAGATCCAAGGATGAGGAGCAAGCTTAAATTCAAGTTGAGGCCATAGCTAAGGCTCAAGATAAGGCTAAGGCATAAATTGTGAAACAAAATTAAGCTAAGGAAAAGGCAAAAGTATAATGTGTAGTATCCCAAAAGGATTCAACCTAATTAGGTACACTAGAGGAGACTTCATTGTCAGTCTCATTCCTCTACCTAGTGATTGTGGGATGTTCCTACCAAATCATCTCATCACACAACTTTATTACTTCCATTGGCTCAATTTATGTTATCTCTTACCATGGTGATAACCACATCCATTACACTTTATACCACTTATATAGAGACATATTTGGATGTTTCATAGATACTATTATATAATAAAATTGATGTATCATATGCATTCCAAGAATCCATTGAGCAAAAGGATTCAAATTTTGAACATAAAGTTTTGTAATTACAGAAGGAGAAAGTGGAAACAAAAAATCAAATGGATAAGGATAGGAAACTCACCAATGATACTTATCTTTCTCTAGTTATGAAATTCCTTGGTGATTAGGTAATGTCTAAGGAAAAAA
>JARHVA010001591.1:2245000-2337500 GCA_037957365.1 Torreya grandis
AAAATGGAATATGGTGACGTGGATTTAATTTTTGTTTCGGTAGTTTAAATGATACTATATCCAAATTCTATTGTTTTTAAGTGTGGAAATTTATTTATTTCTTAAAGACATTCTATAAAGAAATTAAAATGATTTAAATATTGATCTTTTTTAAAATACAAGTTACATATTGCATCTGTTATGAAATTATTTATGATTAAGTAATGATTAATTTATATCAATAAATGTGAATTATAAACTACAATACAAAATACGTATTAAATCTTTGTAATATACACTAACTCACACTTAAACTAATAATGTATGACCAAACTAAAATTTAATTAAATGTAGAGAGATGTAAAAATAATTCAAATTGGATGGCCCAAAAGTTGACTTTACATTTTTAGCATATCAAGCACTAGCCAATATAATCTGATTAGTAAAGGAATCCACAAACAATTATTCCAAAAGAGAAATATGAGGGTGGAGTATGTTTCTAATATGTGTTGAAATGTCCATAATTATGTAAATTCAAGGTATTTCCTTAAGATATATTTCAAACATGCACAAAATTTAATTTTCCATTCAAGGTATCTCTAAGGAGATACCTTCAAGTTAATCATGACAGTATTACAAGTGTATTTCAAGGACCTTGAAGAAATATTATATGAGACACATCTAAGGGTGTTGTCATACATTAAATGGGAGGTTAAATATATATCTAAGTAAATACCTCAAACATTCAAATGAGTATAATTTCCCTTCACCTTGAAAGCACTATTAGGTGATAATTTGAAGTGCATTATAATACTTTCAAGGTTATCTTCAAGGTATCTCCTAATATATATGTTCAAGTTTTCCATGAAGGTATTTCAAGGCCTTTTAAGGAATATCTTAAGATATATATTGAAGGACATTATCATACATTCAAAGGTATGTTGAAGGTATCTCCTAGTAATGAATAATAATCACAAATGCAATTTTTATGCAATCTAAAATTGGACTCCAAGGTGACCCATATTGCATGTATATAGTTACCATTACTGCATCTAATAAATATTACATCATATAAAAGTGGCCACCATTATGCCACTTATTCTTGTGTAAAACTTGTCATATATTAACACTAATTATTTCCCTTAGGGCAAAATTTAAGGCTAAGGTCATCAACATGTTTAAAAGTGAAACCCATTCTAGATGAAGAAAATAGATACTTAGGAAACCATAAAGTATATTTAGGAGGTCCATCCTAATTACAACCCCCATATTAAACTTATTGATAGGTATGGGGTTATTCTCCTTTGGGATGACAATTTCATAAGTGATAAACTAGGTTACACAATGGCACCCTGCATAAAAAGGCATCCTACATTGCATGCACACTAGGATAGGGTGGTCAAATTCAAATTGATTGAATGTGATGAGATAATAAACATTATTGAGTAATGGTCTATGAACTAAAAATAAATGTAGGACATCTTGATTATTTACATAAATCCTCCAACCAATTTCATATCATTCAATCATTTGATCTTGAGTATACTTTAGCTTCAATAAATCCCAAGATCCCTAACTACGATCATGATGAATTACAAATTGAGATATTTGTCTAAGTGAATAAACACCATTATCAAAATATTATGATATACTAATACTTATCATAGTTACCATGGCATAGTCTTCCAAGACATACAAGATAGCCCCTACATGATCTAAGTTCTTGATCAAGGACTCTACATAATACCTCTATACTATATTTGATCCTACTACATTTTAAGGGAATTATAAAAATTATTCAACATTATGGGAAGTAGTTGAGGATGATCATATTTTTTTACTAGAATAAGACATAGAAGTTGAGGATAAGCATATGATAAAAAGCTCACTCTTGCTTAAGCTCTAGGCCCTACACTATGATGTTGTAAAACTAGATTTGATGCCATACATCGATTTGCTATGGGGTATATTCTATGAAGGAAGAATCATGGGTGGAGATTATGTAAATTACATAGATAATGAAAATATTATCAAATGAATATCTATAAAAACATTCAATAGGTATTTAATATTGCTTATTGTATATGTTATATATTATTTACATACTATAGTTACATAGAGAAAGGCAAACCATCCAGAGTGATCTATTTGAAAATAGAATCAACCTGAGGAGAAATTCACCTTGAAAAAACATGGCAAGAGATTAGTCCCTATTACTAGTTTTAGAATGGGAATCCATGTAGGGATGGCACTACTAAATAGGCTCTTTTGTCATGTTACTATCTACTATGTACACTTATAATGGGTTCCCCTTATATACCTTATAAATACCTCAAAGCATACCTATGTATTAGGGGAAATCATTAGTGCATGCCTCTAGGATCAGATTCTATAAAAAGATAAGTCTTTATTTGGGAAAATTTTCTATATGATGTCCTATCTATTAGACTCAGTCATGGGCACTATGTATAGGTATTAATAATTCTTATGGGATCCTAATGTTGAGGTCATACAAAATAGGATATATGACTACTACAGCTTTGTGCATATTTATTCATAAGAGAGGAAAATAATAAAGATTACTCAGGACTTTTATCCTCAGGTATGGCAAGCATAACCTAGACATTATCCAATAACACTGGAGATTAAAAGTTATATCCATAGTTCACAATGATCATGGTGGTGGGGCATAAATTAGATCCTCTTCACCTTCCAAAGTTTGTTCTAGATAAGGTGGTTGAGTAATAAATTGCTCATCAAATTTGAAATAGCATAGCTGAAGATCTTACAAAAAACAAGAAGGTCACCTTCCATGGGTCTCATGTAACCATTTGGATAATGCATTACAACAATCGCAAATAGCTTAGAGAGGCTTGTAATGCCAGGAATGCCTATGCATTTCTCACCCTTCCTCATAGAAATTAGGACCATCACATAAACGTCTAAATTAAAATTCACACCCTCAACCTTGAATACAAAAATGAGTTGATTGATCATGACTTTCTCTTCTTGAATTCTAAATATGATAATGATTTAATATAAATGGATACCAATGCAAGGCTAAATGAGGACTTGCTAAGAGTAATTCAAGTAGAACAATCATTGACACCTGGTGAAGGAATGTTCTAAATTATACCTCCTAGATAATGGAGATCCTTATATTTCTAGAGTGGGGGGAAATAACAACAACAAAAATTTGAGGGGCGTAATCCCTAACAAGATAAAATCCATAATTAGGACCAACAATAGTTGGTAGTTGAGGCACCACTTGATGGAGAAGAAGAAAAAAAAGGCGAGGAAGAATAAATACCTACCTCAACACAAGAATAAACACAAGTGTTCCTAGTTAAACCCTTAATAATTAAACTAATTAAGGTCAAACAAGAGTTATTTGAAGATCTAACTATATTTAGAGATAGTGCACAATTGAAATCACAAGTGGAAGCATAGATAGAAGTTGAGGTTATATGATTGGATTCCTTAGATGATGAAGAAACAATTGATACTTTATCCTTCATACTAAGAACTATTCCTTATTCTCTTTCATCACAATCCATAGGTCTACATGAAGGGAGAAAAACAAAGACATACTAGAGGAAGCCTAGGGACATACCATAGACCC
This sequence comes from Torreya grandis, assembly GCA_037957365.1. Classification (NCBI taxonomy): domain Eukaryota; kingdom Viridiplantae; phylum Streptophyta; class Pinopsida; order Cupressales; family Taxaceae; genus Torreya; species Torreya grandis. The sequence goes on from JARHVA010001591.1 coordinate 2,248,602, forward strand.
ATCCAAATTAGGATGTAGATGAGGAGTAGTTATATCAAGAGAAGCTTCTGAGACTATAAGAACTCAAAGCTAAAACACCTATCATAGGTGACTCATCTAGGAATGGTCCCTTGCTCATAACTCCATTGATTTTTTCCCATTTTATGTATTACCTAAAGTTTCAATCACTCTTGGCCTTGTTATCTTCAATTTTTTTCCTCATCAGATATGCTCAACATGTTTATTATTATTAGACCCATCCATGAGTCTATCTTTAATCATATATCCTATTCCCCTTTCCAATTCTATAATTTATATCCCTATGTTTTCCATCCCTTCTATTCCCTTTACATTAACATCCATTCCATAAACATTAGCCTTGTCCATCCTGGCCATTGCTCAATCCATGCCTTTAACTACATCCCCTTCTACCCAGTTGGGTTCATCACTGAATTCTTCCACTCCCACCATAGTAAACATAGTGGTAAAAACTTAGAGAGAACCTAGGAGATATCCATTACATGTGCTTCATCCAATGCCATAATATGGGAACATATATTGTTCAAAGATTATTTGGCCTTCAATGCCTAATCCTCCCACATCTACTAAAAAAGAACCTGAATAACACGTTAAACTAAAAGCATTGCCCTATGATCCCTCAAATCTCACTCTTACAAATTGGGGTAAGGAACTAATAACCTTCACCTCTAAGAGGCCCAATCTACATATTGCAAAATTTACAATAGTGAGCTTCACATTTAACAAATCCATTGCATCAATATAGAGGGTGAGAAAGTGGAAGATAAAAGATATCTTGGGTAGGAGCCTAATAATGAATGAGAGGGAGGATGTATAGTACTTAAGAAAAAGATAAAATAGGTAAAAGGGTTAGTCTGCTTACATATAGGACTTGAAAACATATATGGATTACCACATGAAATCTATCATGACCATACATCAAATAACTAAAATGGTTTTGGAAGAGCTCAAATAATATTTAGAAACATCAGAGAGAAACAACAAGTAATTCAAGTTCCTCATGGAATTAAACATGATGTACATGATGCTTCCCAGAAATTGTATTAAATTTTTAATTTCATTCTTTAAGAGTCAGCATGGATCCACATGTTAATATCATAAATAAATTATTCACGGGCCTTAAAGAAGATGACAAGTTGAATTTCCTAGTGTTGTATACACAAAATAAGGATTTTATAAATCTAGATTTGATGAATCCATTGGAGGCCTCAAATAACCTAAAACTACCATTAATAAGGACCCAAGAGGCCCAAGACTAGGTTCTATCTTTAGAGGCATTAGTTAATAAATTTACTGAATAGGAGAAAGAAGCTAAAAAAATTTAAGACTAGAGTTAGCTACTATTTGAGATAATTGAATAAGGCTAGTGATGAGAGCTACATTTGATCAGATGATCAAACAAGCCTCTGAAACTTTCAAATAGAGCCTAAAAGGTGTGATCCTTGAAAATATATAAGCTAAGTAAAATTTATCAAGGAAGAAAGCAATTGAGGTAGAGGTATTCAAAGTCAATTTTAAAATAACCAAGGTGGAGTAAAATAAGCTAATGGGAGAGATTACTAGGGTAACTATACCATCACTTTTGTATATGATTCTAATCATAGAATAGCATGACAAGTCCTACAATCAACATTAGGAACTTAGAGGTGAATAAGAAAGTTTCTCAACAGGCTCAATTACTAGTTCTACCATGCCAACTCTACTAATTTTGACAACAATAAAAACTACCAAGTCAATGCCAACTCAAAACACTATTCCTATAGTGATAATAGTTCAAACATTTGGTGATTATTCAATTTCACTTCCAATGACTACAACATTTACTACCAATTCTACTATAGTTTCCATGATAGTCTTAAGACAAGTCAAGAAATAGCTAATTTAGATTGGCTAATTTTGTACTATTTTGCATGTAACTAATGTACTTGAATAGTAAAGTCTTAGTTTAAATTATACATTATCATTAAACTATTTTTTGAGTAACATGCATACATTGAATGGCTAGGCTCTTTGTAATGCATTTTTATGTAACTCAGACTTATCTTATGGTCTATCTATATGTAAACAAAATGTTCTAGTCTTAGAAGATTAGGTGACCCCTTCCCCAAGATCTATATATATGATTTGTAACAATATTTAAAAGGTTTGAAGTTCTGAATGGAATACAGGAAGAAATCAATAATATTTATTGTCATGCAATTATGTTTGTTACGTCTTCTTCCCTTTCTATGTTCATGAATTTGAAGCTTTTCTAGTTTTTAATTGATTCAATAATTCTATGTATGCAATCCTTATGGATGAATATGACTATTGTGTATTAAAAAAATTTATATCAGATGTACTATAGCTATTAAATATTGATATATACATTTATTTATATAGTTATTAAAGGTTTAATCATTATTATAAAGTGTGTATAATTTTTTTAATTGATACGATATTCTATGAGTAAGAAATAACTACCTTAGATAACTTCTTAGTCTAAGACGTAACCTTTGGTTTAAAGGTATCAAATAGTATCCTTGAAAAGAGAAACCTTTAGTTGAGACTTAGAAGTACCCTGTATTTGATTACCTAGACTCCCAGCCATGTTTGTTTGTAAGTGAGCAATAATTACAAATAGTAAACATTGGTCTTTGATATACTTGTCCACTAAAGAGATAGTCTGAGAAGATCTTTTTCAAAGACATATAATCCTTCTTTTCCTTTACCCTTCTCTATTATAAAGTTTATTTGAGGCCTACCCACCATATATTAGTATTTCACCCATTCAACTCACATAGTGATTTTCTTTTTTATTAGAAACCACACATCCACCCATAAAATTGGTTAAACAATCCACTAGATTAACCAATTATTTCACCACTTGATTATTCAAACCACATATCTAAAAATCATGCCCCATAGTGGAACTTAGTTCCATAGAGATCCCAATGTAAACCCCCAACCTAAAATTATTTATAGGTGTGGGGTTATTCTCCTTTGGGACAATAATTTTTCAATGATAAGCCACTTTCTCAGTGTTTTGTTGATTGAATTATTCTTCTTGCATCGTACCACCTTGTATAAATCATAAGTAGAATATGCAATTGGTAAAGATAAGTACCTATAGAATGCATCCCCTAAGATGTAGGCCATAATGGTCTTGTGATTAAAATGGAGTCCTTGATTGAAAACTAAGATGGTGGAGAGACTCAACAATGGCACAAAGACTTTGAAGCATAGACCTTTTAGAAGGATTTATACTCAAAGTTTTTGAAATAAAAGTTGCCAATAAGAATCATTCTGATATAAAGTATCTAAAATGAAACCTTCTAATGGAAAGTTTCCTACATGTAAATTATCTACATAAAAGACTCCAAAGATAGAACCTAAATAGAATGTTTTTGAATCAAAATATCTTAATATAAAATATCCTTAAGACTAAGACTATGAAGAAATATTCCATTTTAAAAACCTACCAAAGTCATTTTTGTCACCATAAAATTTCCAAAAGGAAGTTTCTAAAGTAAAGGTTCCATATACAAAACTTTATGAAGTAATTCCTTTGATATTAAAGTTATCAATGAAAAACCTTTTGCAATAAAAGTTATTGATATAAACCTCTTGACGTGGAACTCCTTGGAGTGAAAATTTCTAGAGTGAAACTTCTTGAAATGAAAATTTTCAAAATGGAAGCTTCTAATACAAATATTCTAATGAGAAACCTTCTATAGAGAATCTTTTTAACATGAAATTTTGATGCAAAATTTTCTACATGAAAGTTTTTGATGCAAATAATCTAAGAGAGTTGAATAAGGTAGATCACCCATGCATAATTTTGTATGAAACAAGGTTATATTAATATTTTTAGATCTAAATAATTACATTTACAATAATTAAACTCAAAGGCATTGTCATACCTTCAAATAATTACAAGGCCTTTAAATTAATATCTTAAGAGATACCTCAAAGGGTGTTATCATACATTTAAGGGGGCATTGAAGCTATCTCCTAGTAGAAACCTTCAACATGCACACAATTGGAATTTTCCTTCACTTTGAAGGTCCTTGTAATATCTTCAAGTTATCTCCGAAGAGATACCTTAAAGTTAACAATGAAGTTATTACAAGGCCCTTGAAGTAATCCCTTAGTAGAAACCTTGAGGTTTAACTTTTCTAGTGTTATTGAGGTGTATAAGGGATTCAATGAGTAAATAGGCTTTTCAATCAAATAAGTTAGTTATCAATATATCAATTATTGTGTATAAGGCCTCCTAAGAGATACCTTTAATGTCCCCTTGAATATATGACAATTCCCTTTGAGGTATCTACTTGATATTCCTTCAAGGGCCTTATAATACCTTTATAGGTAACATGAAGGAATTACAAGGACCTTAAAGGAATCTCCTAAGATATACCTTTAACATGCACATAATTGGAATTTTGCTTCACCTTGAAGGCACTAATAGGTGTTAACTTGAAGGCCCTTGTAATACCTTCCTAGGAGATACCTTTCAAACATGTACAAGACTGGGTTTCTCCTTATAAGTATCTCCTTAGAGATACTTCCATGTTACCCTCAAGGATATACCTTCAAGTTACCCATGAAGGTATTGCAAATCCCTTGAAGCAATATCTTAGTAGATACCTCAAGGTTGAACTTACCCAGCCTTATTATGATGTTTAAAGTATTTAATGAGTAAATAAGTGTTTCAATCAAAGAATGTAGTTATAAATACATTTATTATTGTGTATAAGGTCCTATGTAGATCTTATTAAGGTGTCAAGGTGTCTTAATTCCAAGATTCAATTTGAAACCCATCAAAATTATAGACCTCATAAGATCATAGAGAGAGAGTTGAATAAGGTATATCCTTCATTACATCATTTTATAAGTAACAAGAATTACACTCAAGGGCATTACCATACCTTCAAGGAATTACAAGGCCCTTAAAATTATCTTGTAGTAGATACTTTAAAGGACAATTTAATACATTGAATGGAACATTGAAGGTAAATCTTAAGAGATACCTTCAACATGCACATGAGTGGAATTTTACTTCACCTTGAATGTAGTACTAGGTGATAAATTGAAGGAACTTATAATAACTTTAAGGTATCTCCTAAGAGATACTTTACAAACATGCATAATAGTGGATTTCTCCTTCAAGGTATCTCTTAAGAAATACCTTCAAGTTACCTATAAAGGTATTAGAAGGCCCTTTAAGGAATATCCTATTATAAACCTTGAGGTTGAACTAACCCATCCTTATTGAGGTGTATAAGGGTTTCAATTAGTAAATATGTGTTTTAATCAAAAAATTTAGTTTTCAATACAATGATTTATATGTATAAGGTCTCCTAGGAGATGCCTTCAATGTCCCCTTGAATGATTGACAATGCCTTTCAAGGTATCTACTATGAGATTCTTTCAAAGGCATTTTAATACCTTCATGGGTAACTTCAAATAATTACAAAGCCCTTGAAGGAATATCAACTTAGATAACTTGAAGGATGTTATCATACATTTAAGGGGATGTTGAAGATATCTCATAAGAGATACCTTCAATATGCATGAGTGGAATTCTCATTTACCTAGAAGGCACTACTAGGGGATATTTTAAAGGCCCATACCTTCAAGGTATCTCTTAGGAGTTTTCTTTCAGACATACACAAGAATGGATTTATAATTCAAGGTATCTCCTAAGAGATACCTTCAAGTTATCCATGAAGGTATTACAAATCCCTTAAAGGAATTTCTTAGTAGATAACTCAAGGTTGAAATTGCCTAACCTTATTAAGGTTTATAATGGATTCAATAAGTAAATAGGTGTTTTAATCAAAGAAGGTAGTTATCAATACATTGGTTGTTGTGTATAACATCTCCTATAGATCTTATCAAGGTGTCAAAGTGTCTTAATTCAAATATTTAGTGTGAAACCCATCAAAATTGTAGAACTCACAAGATCATTAAGAGATAGTTGAATATGGTAGATCCTTAATTACATCATTTTATATGAAATGAGTTTTTTTTGTGCTTTTCACAATAGGCAACATTCACATAAAATCATTAAATTACATATAATATCAGCATCTCGTCCCATATTTTAGAAATAAACATATAGTGGATTATAATGATGAGTAATCATACATATAAATCAGTGAGATCCCTTAACTAAGCATCCATAAGTAAGGGGTATCCATGCTATTAAATTCACTTGGGGCATGATCTCTATAAAAAACCTATCAAAGTCTATAACAATCCTGTCAAAGTCCATTACTCACCTGATGAAGTCCATAACTCAGCTAATGAAGTCTATAACTCAAGTGGAAAATTATTATTGGCTCAAATTATTGAATGTATTTGTTATATTAAAATTTTAGTGGGACAAAATACAAAAATACTTTTCCAAGTGTTAAATTTGGATTTGATCATGCAGTCATTGGGTTTCATAGTTTCCTTTGATCATATTATTGTTGTTAGATATGGGTCCATGTTAGCCAAAGGATGAAGTGGGTTGGTCCATGAGACAATCAAAGATAATAAATATAATAAAAATACAACACTTACAAAAGTATCATGTAATCCAAATAGATGGTTTGATATTCAAAATAAAAGGCTAAAGTATCCAAGAAAGTACCAAGTGTTGAATACATGTCAAGTACAACACCAAGGTCACATATAGTTATTAACAAAGTGCTGATTATAGGTGAAAATTAAATTTTGATGGGGCTTATTTTGATGGATATAAATTTAGGTCAATCCACTAAAAAATTTAAGCCTATGATGATAAGACATTTGAATAAATCAAAGGCAATGATTGGCTAGTTTCTTAAAATAAAGTTTTAAAGTTGTTAGATTAAAACCAAATAGTCACCCCATCTTTAAATTAAAAAAATTAAAGAACTTACCATTTATGACCCAAATTATTTAATTTAGATTTTAATTCTCACCATCTCAAAACAATGTGTTCACCTTCGATTTCTAACTATTATTGCTCGAAGCATTCTATGAGTCTTCTAAAGACTTTTGTATATTCCTCCACAATTAAAGAAAGTTACAAGGTCATCAATCATGAAATTTGAAATCATGGCTGAATCAAAAGCATCTAGAGTCAACAAGCAGGAATATGTTCCATTCATCTACTCTTATGGGATAAATTACATCTTTTAAGATATCAATTTAAACTTTATTTCATTGGCTACGAAAGATAAATATTAAAATGACTTGTTGTACCATGTATAGAATAATATAGACCAACATAGTGACAATGAAGAAAGCTCAAATGAGGTAGAGGATAGATTAGACATTCTCACATTCAAATCTATAGGTTTAAACAAAGTAGCATCTAACCTAGAGGTACTCACTTATGTAGACTTAGTCTACCATATGTTCCTTCAGTCTAGATGCATTGATAATATGATTAAATCTTTGAATTTAGGCAAAGATATTACCTTTGTATCTAGGTTAGCCTTTCAGTCTTACTATGATTTTTCTAAACCAAAGATTAGATATAATCAAGACACTATGACTCAATGGATTCAAACCTATGATATCAGGGATGTTTTAAGGGACTAGGCTAAGAACAAAAGGAAATTTGTATGCAAAACTAAAATTAGCTAAATTTTCATTACACATTTCATAAAGGGATTGATAATAAGAATGGATATGATGAATCAATTACATGGGGCCAAAGTTATGGGTCATGTGGATGAGAAATGGATCCCACTTCTATTTGTGATAATCAATAATGGAAAGATTCCCTCTTTAGGATAAATTATATCATGTAACTTAGAGAAACAAATTATAAAATTTATGGCCAACCATGGGGTTCATTTTTACATGATGTCTTACCTAGTGGATGCCATCTACACCACCCAAAAATTCTTGTAGTTCACCAATTGGGACCCCAACTTAAAATGGATTGTTCCTCATACCTTTTTGAAGGTCAAAGTGTACAAGTATGGGCAAGAGATGAGGGCCATAACTAGACATTTCCATAAAATAATATACAATTAAATCCATGAAAGGTCCGTGCCTATATTATAACAATAAATCAAGGTAACCCTGAGTACTTTGGGAGCCTATTGTTATTACCCAGATTTCACATTTGTGAGGATATCTAGAATCCAGACATATCCCCTTAGGTTGCCCATCACAGTGCCATATAAGTTGGTTGAGCAAAAATTTGCTTATCAATTATACATAGGAGTGGATGGGTTATGTATAAGTAAAAGGAGAGGATTGATTCATCTTTAACTATCTAACATTGGCCAGTTTTGAATAGAGAACTAGAACTCTATCATTTCAATTGCCAAGTAAATACCTTCTTTCAACTTAGAAAGGGATGATAATAGGTAGGGGGACCTAGAGCACCTAGTTTTTGAACATTGCATCAACCATAGGTCATATTTAGGCATCACATACCACCATGAACCTATGGATGAAGATAGGTTATATATCAATTAAAAAAATGATCATAAAATGAAGTAATGATTGAAAGATGCTAATGTTCCACTTGTTAAGGTTAGATTGAAATATGTTGTTTATTATGAAGTTTTTAATCTTGAAAGTTCCCAAGAAGGTGTATCTACATCCATAATTCACATTTTTGGTTCTAAATAAGAGAGACAAACCTAAAATTTAGCTTAGTGAAAGGATCTTGTAAGCATTGTCTCCCACTTTGGGGAAGGTAAGATTTATCTCACACTTTGGGGAAGGTAATATTTATTTGATCCTAAAAAACATATTGATCAGGTCTTTGTTTTAGAAGCCATATCCATAACCTCATCCCAAGTTATTACTTCAATGTTGATAAAACCTATAATGGTGCCTCATTCATCTTTGGTTAAGGTAGTGACACCACCCACTATGACACCAGTGGCTTCTACATCATATATACCTCCCCTACTTCTTGTTAATGAGGATATAGGTATGACTAATAAAAAGTGTTTATTTTTCTCCCTTATCTCTAAGTAGCTACCCCTAGGGTAGATCTAGTGGGCCACCAATACCTGATGACATGAAATTAATGCCCTATAAGACTTTTGTTAGTCTTCTAATTAGGCTCATTATTTACCCTTTCCCACTATCAATCCTTTTGTTATGTCATCCACCTCTAAGATCTCTATAATGGTTATCGTATCCCCAATTTTCCCTAGGCTCATGCCTGGGCTTGATCCTCAATTGAAAAAATGGAATCCTACTATTTTCATACCATAGGTTCCTTTTTTCCTATAAAGTGCTTAAGATAACACTAATTATATATCATCCTTAGAAGTAACACTCCCCACCTCATCCCTAGTTATGCCTTCATCCTGGTTACCTCCACAATTAATTATCAAACATTTGCATTTCAAGGATTGACAATAGCTCTTTAATTAGCCTCAAGGTGATCTGTCAAATAAATCCTAGATAAAAGAACTATATTTGAAGACAATAGAAAGGAAATATTTGGTTATAGTAGTTGCTTAATAGGTTTCACTAAAATTTTCCAAGGATTCTAGAGAAATGAAAAGGATAACCAATAGAAAGGTGACTCATCTAGATTAGTCAATTGTATATGAGTCTAATGAAAACTTGTTTACATTAACCAAGAAGAACAAATTTAATCCTAGACAACAATAACAATATGTAGAGGACCCCCTCTCAAATATAAAGGTATATGGTTATGTGACCATATAATTTGTGAAAGGGATGAAATAGAGAACAACTAAGAAAAATAAAATAGAGCCACATTGATAGAGGAGACAATCACCAAGGTAAAATGGGTAGTTGAGGTTATGTTTGATACGTTGAATACTTTAGCTTATTATAAGGTAAAAGTATATGAATTTTATAAAAAAATTATTAATGATGAGAGTACCTATGGGATTTATGACAATAAATTAATTAACTTGGTTAAGTTGATTAGGATGAATAAATTTGAGGAGCTAAACCTGATACCATTGGATGATTTGAGCATTGCCTAATGCTATATAATTGGGATAAAGAAGGCCTTAAATAAATGGATTGACTATATGATATCCTTGGACTAATATCTTACTTAGATAGGTGAAAAAGTTATAACTCTACTCAAGGAGGTTGAAATTACACACCTTACAAATAGAGATCGTACCATCATCAGTAAGGATGATTTTAGGACACAACTCTAGAATTTCATCATCAACTTAAGAAATTAGGACCTGGATCAAGGGGTAATATTTGGATATGAGATGGTGGACTTGGTAGTATCTTATAATCAAATAATAGAGAAGGTAATCACCATAAATGAAGTCTTAATACCCCTCTTATCTAAACATGATGAAATGTTAGGTTTCACTACCAAAATGCTAAAGGAACCCATCATAGACCTAAAACTTATTGACAGTGATTATAATACATGTTCTAAATCATGGAAGGGATAAATATAAGATAAGAAGGTGAATAAAAAACCACTAATGATCATCATAGGATATTCTTCCTCTTTGTCCCCTCTACATATTTATTCTTCTTTATCTATAATAGGAATTAGTCCCTCTTCAGTTGCTATGGTCTCACTTTCTTCTTTTGCTACATTGGGATCTTTATCATTATCAACATTAGTAGGATGTCAGCTAGGTACCTTAGGATCCAAATAGACATTTATCAAGATTTTTCTTTGGAAAATTTTATATTTTAGCTCCTACCTATATATTATAAAAATATTCCCTCTTTGGATAGGGAATATTATTTTATTCTTTTAAACAAGGGGAACTTCTATCTAGTGATAATTGTCATATATTCAATTCTTTTATAACCAATGCAACCACCTTAGGCATAAAAATAGACTTATATATAGAGGTTTTCCCTCTCATTTATCCTTAAGAATAACACTTTGTTAAATTAATGCAAATAGAAAGAGGAATTTGTTCACCATTTCATTACTTTTATATTTTCTTATTTCTCAAGTTTTACAAATGATAGAGGGTTTCATTTTTATAATGGTTAAATATGATAGTATTGTTTCCAATTTATATTTTTAGTTCATATTTTCTACTATTCTAACAAAATTTGTCTATATATGCTATGTTTCCCATTATATTATGTAAATAAATGTGCATAAGTTAATTTTTTATGGGTAGCCATTTTAAGACATACTTCTGATATATGTGCATTTTATTTACCTTAGAATCATCACTATATTTATGGTATTTTTATTCCATCACTATAATATCATAAATTTTAGTTTTATTTGCACTGTCATTAGAAAGAACTAAAAAAATCTGTTGGTCTTTATTTTTGCAAAGCAAATCTTCTTTTTTACTCAACCCTTATTTCCTTTTTTTAATTTTTAACATGAATCACCTTAGTTTACTACTCACTATAAATATTCATCTACTTATTTTTGTTTTGGAAATAAACTGGCAAAATATAAATCAATTTACAACATAATATTGAAAGGAAATCTCATAGAGAGTGTGTCACTACAAAGCTATTGATGCCCCTATAATAGGGCTTGCATGGAGGGTAAACATGGTAGTCATATATTCATTATAGAAAAAATGAATTAAGCCCTAAGGTATTCTAGGACCTACACAATAAGGTGAGATATATTACTCTATTATTAGCATTGCATCCTTGACATAGCATGTGGAATTCTATAGCTCAGCAAAAATGCTATATTTTCAACTTCAATATTTATTTAAACCCATGGAATATTTAAAAAACTCTACTATAAATATTACATCATATTATAATACTTGTATATACAAAAATAGAGGACTAAAACATGAAAATGGTTAAAATAGATTGTTAAAAATAATGACTGAGAGTCATATAAGCTAAGTGATATAAAATTACCTATCTTCTACCTCAGACTAGTTATAAGTCCTAAAGATAAATGTAATGTTCAATCCAAATGGTAGATTATAAAATAATAAGGAGATAATATGTGGCTATAATGAGTCATATTTTGGACTCATCATTCCACCACACCTTACCTTTTACAAGTCCCATTAGAAACTATCTTCTTTTCTCCTCATCATTATAGATTCTTTGCTCCAACATTTGACTAAGATCATAGAAAGACTAAAGTCCTTCTATAACCGTTTTATATGGGTTTCTTAAACCCATATATGTCCTAACAAAGTACATACATTTTTCATATGGTTTGGGGCTCAGTGGTGTTATATTCTAGCAAGGAGACATAGGAGTAAGTAAGAGATATGGATGATATCTCGTTCCAACCCAAAAATTTTGTCCTCTTACATTGAGTACATTGGTGATAATCTTAATGAAAACCTAAGACCTTAGGAAATACCATTTGATGTTCTTATGGGAGACAACCTCCCTTCTTTTCAATGAATCAAACAATAGGTTCCATTTATGACTACTTGCTACAATTACTTCTTCAAAGTGATTCCAAGTGAACAAGTTAAAATTCAAGATATTATCATGAAGGATATGCATGTAATGATAATGAACCTTTGGCCTTTAAAATGAATATCTCCTAAACTAGTTAAGAGTCTCATTGGCATTTTATAATTGAGGCATGATGCATATGCCTACTTGTTTTACTATATTTAAATGATCATTAATTCTATCATCCCATGAAATTTGATGTTTGTAAATGTAAAGGAATAGGAAGAAGAAGAAACAATAAGAGAGGAAGAGAAAGAGGTACATGTTTTGTGGATTGGAGAAGCATCTAGTGTAAATCTTATGAATGTTATGGAAATTAGGAATCTAAGTGTATAAAGAAGAAATCTGACTTGAACATTTCAAGAGCCAACTACACTAAAGAGTATTTTGAAGATCCCAAGCACTCAATCTTCTTCACATGAAATTTGGTGTAAGAAAATAAAAAATATGTGTATTTATTTGATAGTGGTTTCTCTAATTATATGATAGGTAAATATGATCTCTTTCTCAAATTAGAGGTATCTGTAAGAATTCAATTAAAATTTGGTGATGATAAAAAGGTTGATGTGATGGGAAAAGGTACCCTTGCTATAAAAACTAAATAATGAAAAACTACTTATATTCATGATACTTTGCATGTTCCCAAATTACAATATAACCTTTTAAGTACTGGGCATCTTGTAGAAAAAAGTTATAAAATTGTGTTTGAAGATAATTGCTACAAAATATTTGATAATTTAGCTAATTATCATCTATTAAAAAAGGTCCCTATGATAATGAAAAATATATTTCCTATCACATTGCATTCTTATACTATGCATGCCTTCAAATAAACCACATATAATTCATGGTTATGGCATCAATGTTATGGTCGTTTGAGTTTTCAAGGAATAAATTTACTTCATAAGAATAATATGGTGAGAGGAATTCCAAATATTTAGGCAAAAGAAGTTTGTTCAGGGTGTGCACTTAGAAAGTAACATCGAGATAGTTTTTTGGTGAACAAATATTGGAGAGAAAAATATCCTCTAGAGAATGTGCATGATGACATCTGTGGTTCTATGCAAGAGGAATCTTTGGGTAAGAATCTTTATTTTTTAAATTTCATTGATGATTTTTATCCCCACACATGGATTTATTTTATTAAGTAAAAATTTGAAGCTTTTGAATGCTTAAAATTTTTAATGCTATGTCTAAAAAACAAAGTGTGTATTATCTCAAAATACTTAGAATAGATAGAGGGGAGAATTTAACTTCTAAAGAGTTTTCTAATTTTTGTAACAAAAATGGTATCAAGAGACCACTTATTTTAGCCTATACCCCCATCAAAATGGTATTGCAAAAAGAAAGAAACATAACATTATGTAAATGGAAAGAAGTATGTTGTGGTAAATGATTCTTCCAAATTATTATTGGGAAGAAGTAGTGGTAACAACAATATACATATTGAATCGAAGCCCCATAAAATCAGTTCACAACATCACTCCAAAGGAAGCTTGAAGTGGTCACAAGCCTTTAGTGGCTCATCTCTATGTATTTGGTTGTCCTATATATGTTCATATTCTATTTTAGAAGTGGAAGAAGTTGGATGAAAAATCCCAACATTGTATCTTTTTAGGATATTCTCATGCAACTAAAGGATACAAATTCTATAATCTTGACACAAAAAAAAGATTATTAGTCGGGATGTGGTTTTTGAAGAAGGAGGATAATTGAAAAGTTAAAAAGGTACACAAAAAAAATTTGTAATAATGGACAAAGAAGATGGAAACTCTCCCCACAAGCTAAAGTGGGATTTCAATCCCCAATAATAGCTCAAGTTAGAGCTCTCCAAGCTTTGGTTCACTAGTTTCATCTATTATCACACCTTCAAGTGATAGTTCAAGTCTAGTAACAATTCCAAGCTTTTAAAGAAAGGTATAGATTTTAATGAAGTTTATTAAAGGATTAATGTGAATCCAATTTCTAATTTTTCATTGACTAGTATAAGTCAATTTGAACCCTATGCATATGAAGAAGTAGTGAAAGAAATATTATGGATTGATGCTACGAATGATGAGATACAAGTAGTTGATAAAAATAATAAATGGGAATTATTTAAAATTGTAAAAGATAAATAGGTGATTGGTGTCAAATGGATTTATAAGGTGAAATATCATGATGATGGTTCTATAAAAAGACACAATGGAATACTAGTTTCCAAGGGATATACATAAACACCTAGAGTAGATTATTCATAAAATTTTGCTCTAGATGCAAGACTTAATATCATCAAGATTTTTTTGGCTATTGGTAAATAATAAAAGTGGCTAATATATCATATGGATGTAAAATCATCCTTCCTTAATGGTTATATATATGAAGAATTATATGTGGAATAACCCATGGGCTATGAAATTCTAGGTAAAGAATAGTTGGTTTACAAGTTGAAGAAAGCACTTTATGGTTTGAAGTAAGCTCCTTGTGCCTAGTATGCAAGGATTTACATTTATTTCTTGAAAAATGGATTTGACATAATCTATTTAGATCCAAACATGTATGTCCAACATATTGGTAATGATACTCTCATTATTTGTATTTATGTTTATAATCTTATTTATATAAGTAACAATAAAAATCTCATGGAAAAGTTTTAGGTAGAAATGAAATAGGGATTTGAAATGTTAGATTTGGGACTCGTGCATTATTTTATTGGTGTGGAAGTGCAACAAAAATCAATAGGTATATTCATTTTTCAAAAAAATATGTAGATGATTTATTGAAATTATTTAGAATGGTGACATGCAATATAGTTACAACTCCACTAGCACTTGGTGAGAAATTAACCAAGGAAGATGAAAGTTCCAAAGTGGATGCTACTTTGTATAGAAGTATGATTAGGAGCCTTACATACCTCAGTATAACAAGACCTAACATTATGTATACCATGAGTTTCATCTCTCAATTCATGTATGATTCTTATGAGTCTTATTGACATGCTACAAAAGGAATCATATGGTATGTGAGTGGTACACAAAAATTTTGAATTCATTATTCTTCTACTAAAAAAAACTTGAGCTAGTTGGCTACATAGATTTTAATTGGGCTAGTTCAGTTGATGATAAAAATTCTACATCTAGTTATGTATTCTCAATTGATTATGTAGTTGTATCTTGCATTAGTAAAAAGTATGCAATTATGGCTCTCTCTTTAACAAAATTAGAATATATTTTAGTAACAACAATAATTTTTCCATAGATATGGATTTGAAGGATGTTGGAGGATTTACATTTGATTTAGGAACATTCAACTACACTTTTATGTGATAACAGTATACTATTGCCATGATGAAGAATCATATGTTTCATGTTAGATCAAAACATATAAATATTAAACATAATTTAATTTGATATTTGGTTTAATATGGGAAGGTGGAATTAAAATTTTGACCTACATCTCACCAAGTAGATAAAATTTTTACCAAAAATCTTCCTATAACTAGTTTTGTTGCTTTGTGACATCAGTTGAGAATCACCCCCATTGATCATCCATGTGGAGATTGAAGAAGATGTTTAAATTACATGAATAATAAATGTATATTTTTAAATTTGATTATTAAAATCATTATTATATCACTCCTTTTTTTGCTATATATCAAGAAAATGAACAAAGATGCAATCATTGAATAAAAAGGACTTTCTTTTGAGTCTTTGTTGTTCATTCATTTCTAAGTATAAATAATATATTATTTTATTTTCCTAAGTAGCTTAGTATTATATTTAGTCTATATTTTTAATATATCTTAGTATAGTGTTAAATATTTCATTTATATCATTTCAATTGGTACCAGACTAGATTGAAGAAGATGTTCAAATTACATGCATGATCAATGCATATTTTTAAAGTTGTTTGTTAAACTCATTATTATAGCATTCCTTTTTTTATATATCAAGATAATGAAAATTGATTCAATCATTAAATAAAAAGGTTTTTATTTTTATTCTTTATTATTATCTCATTTTTTAGCAAAAATATTCTATTTTCCTGAGCGACTTAGTATTATATTTAGTCTATATTTTTTAATAGATCTTAGTATAGTGTTAGATATTTAATTTATATCATTTTAATTGGTAATAAATAATATTTAATAAAATTTTCAAATTTCATGCATGATAAATTTATATTTTTAAATTTGTTTGTTAAACTCATTATTATACTGCTCCTTTTTTACTAAATATCAAGATAATGAATGATTCATTCATCATGACACTAGGTGTTATTCAATCATTTATTAATTAAAGTTTATGAGTTAGAATGATGGAAATATTTACCACCACAAATAATAATAATCTAGAATATGTCAAAAATGACTTTTCAACTCAGTCTAAAATGGAAAAAAATTACAGTATATCGAATATAGCCAAAAAATAAATTATGCGAGGAGATAGAGATAGGGAGGAACCATTGAAACCCTCTCACATCATTGCACTTTATTTACTATGATTATTTGCTTACAGTTAATAAAAAATGTCTTCTTTACCCTCACATTCACCATTTGGGTCCCTATTAAATATAAGTGTTAAACAATCATAATCTCTGTCATTTCATTATCTCTACCATTCCATAACAAGAATCAAGGTCTATTTGAATCTAAGTGATTTCATAACTTAAAGTAGTAAAAAATGAATAAAAGGCTAATGTCAAACCAAATAAATTACATAATTCAGATATACTAAAAAAATACATTAAATAGATTAAATGCCTAACAAGAAGGACCTGTAAAAATGATAGTAAAAAATGGTGTCAATGCTTCCACCACTGACGCCATAGTAAACCTAAAATTCCATAAAATATTTTTTTCATCTTTCTAAAGGGAGAGAAAAAACTAAAAAAGAGAATAATGGAAAGAGAAAAAAGATAAAATTAACCTTAATTTTGAAGTGTGCAAAAATTTCTAATTATATAATAATTTAAAAATTTATATAAAAAGTTACATATAAAATTATTTAAAAAAAATATTTATATATTTAAACATACATTATTTAATAAAAATATTTAAAGATTTAAATAGAAATAAATAATAAATAATAAACATAGTTTTTAAATATTAAAATATTTATAAATTTTTATGGTTTATTATAATTATTCTTATTGAAAAAGTTTGTTTATATTTGTTAATTTACATGATTAAATTGTCTAATAGGGATTTTAATTCTTAATTTTTATTTCCCTTCGAATACCTTTGATATAATTTAATTCACTAATTCAAATACTTGTGAGAGTGAGTCACCTTTATTGAATTTACAAACTAATATTTGGAGATAAATCTGACCCAAAATGGTAATTAAAATAAGTGACACAAAATCATACCTAGTAACTTAAAGATCTTTTGAGAAAGGATTTTTTGTTCTTATCTAAATTATGGTTATGTGAGGGTATAAGCAGTCTACACCATACTAATATATAAATATTAACTTTTAATTCATGAGAACAAGGTTAAACATTTCAGCCAACAAATAAGTACTTCAACTTCAAATCCCATTCATGGGGTAAAAAATATGTGGCCAAATCACATCCATGTAAAATCAATTAAATTTAAATAGGAAATTAAGTGAAGCAAATTTAATCATCTTTAAAAAAATATTTCAAAACAAGAATCACAAAAAAATCATTTATCAAGATTATAGAAATTATAGATGAAAAATAAGATTTAATTATATCCCTTGTGAATATTTTTAAGGGTTAAGGGCATTTTGATAATTAACTAGTACATCCCAAGATGATCAACATAATTTTTAGTTACCTTAGAACACTTAATATATAGAGTATTTCTATATATAGAATTTTCATTTATAGATTGTATCTAAATGTAGATTTGTATAATTTGGGAAATTTAATTCTAATAAAATAACAATAGATTCATTTGGGAAGCTCTTCAAGGGCATTTTGATGATTAACTGGTACATCCAAAGATGATTAATGCTATTTTCAGCTATGGAATCATTTGGAAAGCATTTATAAGTTATTCTAAAGATTGATTGGTCCATTCTATGATGACCAAGATCATTTCCAACTATCACAAGAACACTTTCTATTTATATAGTATGTCTATAAATAGATTTCCATATATTATTAAGTAGACTTTCCTTTTATAGATGTCTTTATATATAGATTTATATTTGAGACAAAATATTTTAAATGAAGGTAAAGAAACCAAGGTGGAGATTTTTCACAATCCTCATTACAAATGATCAAATAATTAGAGGGAAAAAATTCTCTCATTGAGAATAACACCTAAAAGGCATCCAAATTATGTGCTTGATTCACAATGTCATGTATAAACCTCTTACATTAGAGGTATCATTTCATCCCATGCTACCACACTTTATGGCACTAAAATTTCCTACTTATAAGAAACAAGGGTGATTTTGAGCATGACTGAGAAATGAAACTTGTTGCATTAAATAAGCTAATGTTTGGGGACACTACATTGGCCTCATCCAATAAAAAATTTAAAATCAATCCATATTACAAAGTTAATTTGAATGAACCAAAATGTGATATCAATCAAATAGTGAACATAATAGTTCCATAATGAGCTATATTATAAAATGCACCATGAAAAAATTACTAGGTTCAAAATGCCTCTGGTGCTTTTTATTATGAGGTTAGCTAAGTGTCAACTCATATCTCTCCCTACACCTATAAAGTTTGATATGATTAAACCTCTTCCATGGGGATATGATGAGAATGCATATATGATTTCCACTAGGGTCATATGACTTCTACTAATAGATGTTTTTCCTTGAGATATAAGCTTCATGAATTATATGAGTCTTAAAAAGTTACACTTGATGGGTCTCTTACTTGGGTTTTGGATCACATCTAGGGGATCATCAAAATTAGAAAATATTCAATAATCCACTACAAAATAATACAATGAAAATTATAGAATTTCAAATATGGAAGTAGAAGTAAAATTATAATCATGGAACTTTGGAACTAATGGTAATGATTTAGAAATAATAGGCTCTTACAAAATAAGTAGAGTTTTATCCACATTTTTTTAAGATGTAACATTAATAGTATCTTTAAGAGAAACAAGTGGTGGTGGGATAAAAGTAGGCATACATGTAATATATGGTTTCTTTCTGACATATATGTCCACTTCAAATTTTTATCATATTTCTAAACTTGAAATTCATCTTGGTCACTTCTAATTTTTTAAGGACCATTGTAAAAAAAGAAATTTCTCCATTGTAATCACCAAGATAAAATATGATCACCCATGGCTAAGCTATATTATAGAATTCCCCATGCAAAAAAAATTACTAAATTCACAAAGCCTTTGGTGCTTCTTATTATGAATCTAGATGATTGTTAACTCATATCTCTGCCTACACCTATAGAGGTTGATATGAGTAAACCTTTTCCATGGGGATATGATGAGAATGCATATTGTGATTTTCACCAAGGCCATAAGAATTATACTAACATATTATTTTCCTTGAGGCATAAGCTTTAGGACTTATATGAGTTCCAATAATTTATACTTGATGGGTCTCCTACCATGGTTTTTGGATCACATCCAAGGGATTATCAGAATTATAAAATGTTCAATAATCCACTACAAAACCATATAATAAAAATTATAGAAGTTTAAATATGGAAATAGAGGTAAAATTATCATCAAAGAGCTTTGGAACCAATGGTAATGATTTATAAATAATAAGCTCTTGCATAATATGTGGATTTTCATCCACATTATTTTAAAATGTAACATTAACAATATCTTTACAAGAAATAAGTGGTGGTGGTATGATAGTAGACATACATGGAATAGATGATGTTTTTAAAACATATATATCCACTTCAAATTTTTATCATATTTCTAAACCGAAAATTCCTCTTGGTCGCTTCTAATTTTTTTAGTGCGATTGTAACAAAAGTAATTTCTCCATTGCAATCACCAAGACAAAACCTAATCACCCACATCTAAGATATATTATAAAATGCACCATGAAAAAATATTACTAGTTTCACAAAGCTTTCATTTCTTCTTATTACAAATCTAGATAAATGTCAACTCATATCTCTCCCTATACCTTGTAGATGTTGATATGAATAAACCTCTTACATAGGGATATGATGAGAATGCATGTTATGAATTCCACTAGGTCCATAGGTATTATACTAGTAGATTTTTTTCCTCGAGATATAATCTTAAGGACTTATATGAATCCTAAAAATTACACTTGATGGGTCCCCTACCATGGGTTTTAGATCACATTAGGGGATCATCAAAATTAGAAAATTTTCAATAATACACTACAAGACCACATAATGAAAATTATAGAAGTTCATGTATAGAAATAGAAGTAAAATTATCATCATGGAACTTTGGAACGAATGGTGATGATTTGGTGATAATAGGCTCTTTCATAATAAGTGGAGTTTCATCCACATTTTTTGAAGATGTAACATTAATATTATGTTTAGGAGAAACAAGTGATGGTGGTATAATAGTAGGCATACATGTAATATATGTTATGTTTCAAACATATATGTCCACTTCAAATTTTTATTTAATTTTTAAACCCTAAATTCCTCTTGGTCACATCTAATTTTTTAGTGCCATTGTAACAAAATCAATTTCTCCATTGCATTCACCAAGACAAAACTTGATCACCTACAGCTAAGATCCTTATCCAATGAATATAGAATCCCCTAATAAAAACCAAGGGAGTTGTAGTTTTGATGTAGATATTTTTTCAAGAGGCTATCTCTTCACATAAAGAATGCAAGCCATCATATACTAAAGCATTGCATGGTGATTCAGATCCCAATAGGTTTTCACCCACAATTACTTTACATGAATGCATTTGAATATTGTCATGGGTTTCGAATAACTAGGTTTAACTATCGATTTACACTCTTTCACTTAACATAACCTCTCTTACCAATACACACACATGATATTAGTTATAATGTCAATATTTTATAATATATATCATAATATTTCTATATATTAAACATTAATTATATAATATTATATATTTTCATATTAATAAATATTATTATATCATATAATATATATGTTAATATAGTTTATAAATCAATAATATATATAATATATTTCAATACATCTATATATTGTTAATAGTACTAAAATAAAATTATATACAAATATGATTATTATATTATTATTATTTATTTAAAATATAATAATTATATTATCTCAAAGTATAGTATTATAATACTATATTATTTAAATATACTTAGTATTATAGATTATTTTATATTATATATTAAGTTATTATATTGAAATACTATCCTAAATTTGTCAATAGTATTATATATTGTTTTCAATATATATAATACTATAAAATATATTATATTATAAGAAATCATTATATATATTTTTTGAACATATATAATATTATCTCTAGAAAACATGTTAGCTTATGGATTAAGGTAGATTACTTTGATGATTAGATCTATCAAACATCAATGTTTGGTGGGCATTAATGCATGCTACGTTGCTTCTTAGTATATTTAATTTTTCATCCCTTTGGGAGTTTCCATTTTAAATTGGGTAAATTTTAATGTGATAGGATTGGCAGATGACATTTACAAGTACAAAATATTTAACATGACTGATGTTTTTTAAATTATAACCATAAAATGTATTATAATTATAAGGTTGTGCTCCATGTGTACCCTATAGGATTATATAATTTTTTTTTACTTGACAGTTTATTTATATATTTTAATTGTAATCACTTTGATGATGCAAAAGGAATTAATTTTCTACTTACTTTATATGTATAATGTAGAAGTTGAAGTCATGTATCATGAATCATTAAATTTAGATTTATAAATGACACTTAACATGGGACATTGTGAAGTAAGGTAGGGTTTGAGCATGCTCAGGGGTGACCTAGGCCTACCCATACTGAACATCACAATAATTAATGCTACTATCCTAGCTCCTTGTGGCTCTTTATACTATAATGTAGGTTGTTAACATATTTATGACAGATGTGTGATAGTTGAAATTGAATAGTCAATGAACATTTGATACATATTTTTTTCTTTACTTGAAATTTATCTAATCCTATCATTATCAAAGTAGCCTAAGTTTTCAATTTAAATCCATGATTGTGAACAAAGTTAAAATGCTCTATGACATCATGTGTATAAGTCTTTGGTGATACTTGTTTTTTCCTCATGTGTAGAGTCTAAGATGGATTCGGTATATATTTTTTTATGGCCATTACCAAAGGACCTTTACTCTTTACAAAATATACTCAATTTATGTATTTAGACTAAGTGGCCTACAATGTGTTAGTTATAAATCATGAATATATTCAATTAGATAAAATTTGTTTGTACTAAAATTTATTAGTGTTACTTGGTTATCATTATTAATTTGATTTATTTTGATGGTTATGAATTAATGCAAGTGATTAATTTTTTGATATTTGAGTGATTAATTTTGACATGGTATTTAAAATGTTTTAGTGTCAAAATTTTTTTGACTTGATTTACTATTTAATAAAGGGGATCATGACTAGACATTTGATGATGATGACTTGTGATTTAGGAGTTTGACTCAAGAGAGGAGGTTAGTATGATGTTAGTTCCAAAATCAAAACAAAATGAAAGAAACACACTAATATCATAACATCTCTAGGCCTAGACACTAGGAAGAGCTTGGTAACAAAAAAAATGACAAACATGACTAAAAAGTAAGGAATAAAACACAAGAATTCCTTCACCTTCCTTGGATGCTCCAAATGCCTTTGTAGTGGTGGCTTACTCAGCTTATGCTCATGAAGTATTTGGCAATGGAAGCTTGGATACCTCCATCTCTCAATGGCACCTTTGGCTTGAGGCTTAGCTAGGCTTGGAATCAATTTGGAATGGTAACACTATTTGCCTAAAGTTCTCAAAACCAATCCTACATTATAACTTTGCATTCTCAAGTCTTATAAATGATGTGGTGAGGTCTCATATTTATATATTTTTGAAATTGATCAAAATCAACTAGAACTATCCATCTCAAGGTTGAGGTGTGTGGTTGAGGATTAATTCAATTTTTGGAATTAATTTTTTAATTATCCTTATCATGACATTGGAATAAGGGGCAATTAAGAGGCATGGAGGGCATCATGGAAGGCATTTATGAGGCATGGAGGGCACGAATCTTGATATTTATGGCATTTATGGGCTAGGGATGCCTTCCTAAGAAATAAGGTCACTTGATGATGCAGATATTCAATATTCATTTATAAAAATAAGTATTAAACAATTTTTCATAGACTTATTATTTATCCCTTGATTTGGGTTAATTAGCTCTTAAGCATGATTAAACACTTTGTGCACAAATTACCCAAATTGATTAGAATGCATTGTTATTGGTCCAAAATTTGACTAGATTGGAATTGAAAGTCAATGTTAGATGTGTTGGAACCATATTCCCATTTAAGATATTACCAAAAAAATACCAAAGTAATGTGTCTTGTGCAAAATATTTGATAGGAAAGAGTAATCTAGAGAACCCAGGTGTAAATTTGGCATTTTCACTTAGAATGATCTAATCAAAGTTAGCTAGCCCATAAATTTTATTGACCCACTTAGGGATACCTTGGCTGAAATTGGCACTTGAATATGCTAGTTTCACATCATATAGCATGTTTTAGTGTTTTTAGGCCAAATTGTGCATTTTGGGTGGAAATTATCCAAAAACTTGATTAGAGGTTATCAATGGCCAAATTTAGGTGTTTATAGTTTACCCCTATTTGGGAAGGCATTAAAAGATATAATCATAGTAACATCTTCTTAAATAATGAAAAGGTCTTGTATGTCTACAACTACAATGATGATAAACTAACTATATGATACCCCCTCAAGGAAATGATTGGCACAAGTATGTTGGTAAACGGTCCCTCAATAAGAAGTGAAATGATGGGACCAAAGATAGGAAATATGATGGGGTTAAAACTTAATGATATTAAAAAATTAGTCAAAATCATTGAGAATGTAAGTAGGATGGTGTACAATGGTTTGCCCAAAGATGGTTATAAGCATTACACCCTGATAGTGGAAATGTGCTATGATAACACAATGATTTTTCTAAAGGTGGTTATAATCATTGATAAGATAGAGTTACCCTAGTTAGGATAGACAAACAAGTCAACATGCCCTTGTATAGGCAAAAAAAATATAGTGGTGACAACATAATGATTTTCCCAAAGGGAGTTATAATCATTGATAAATGCAAGTGGGATGGTTTGCAAAGATTTTCCCATATGTGGTTATAATCATTGGACCCCAATTATGGAAAACATGATAAACATGGTTGAGGATGATGATAACTTATCATAGAGGGTAATTATGAATTATAAAAACCTACTAGTAGGAGATACTCATTTACACTAATAAAGTTTGAAATTCTTTCATCTTAATTACTCTATTTGGGATATGATTAGGATGGAATCAGGATGTCAGTGTTGAAGAGATGACTCCATTGTTGAATAGGCTTATTGAAGCTAAGGTTTTTTATATCACATGTTAATAGGCATCATGGTATAAAATCATGAGGACTTGGCCAAAATATGCATAAGGACTGGCTCCCATAATCCAATACTCAATAGAAAATAATGCACCAATGATAGAAACCATGATGATAATGTAAACATGTGAATATGGATTAATTCATGTATAAGTGTGGGAAAGAAATCACCCAATGAACACACATAAAATAAATCAAGGTAATTGTGCTGAGAACAAATAAACAAATAGACAAACAAAATAAAATAAGCAGAAACAAACAAACAATGTAATAGAAACTATACAAACATTGCCCCTAGAAAATAGATGACAACTTAACAAAAAAATAAAATGGGGAAATAGAAGAAAAGGAAGGGGTGACTAGGCTATCTCCATATGCACTAGGAAAGTGGACACTACCTACATAGTTCCATGGATGTAATATCCAATAAAAAAAATTTAGGCCAAATGTAGTTCTCCCAAGGAATGGGAAGAATGTGATAATCAAGGAAAACAAATGGAAATGGATATGATATAAAAATAGGAATGGTATTGAAAAATGGAAAGTGCATGAGAGAAAAAGGCCAAAAAATATGGGGAAACTAAATGATAAATGATTTGCTTGTAACTTAGTAAAGGTTCCCAGAATCCTTAAGGCAAAGAAGTGGTCAATGTTTTTATTCTTTTTCTAACATTTTTTCAAATGTTTTTAGAAGTTGTTGAAGTATCTGAACTCGATAAAGAATGATGAGACACTAAATGGTTCAAGATCACTAAATTATGAGAGTGTTTAAACTAATTTTGCTTAGAAAATGATAAGAGCATTCAAACATAGGTTTCTCATAAAATGGTGAGAGCATGGCTTAGGTTGCTCATAAAATGGTGAGAGCATGGCTTAGGTTTCTCAAAAAATGGCAAGAGTGTGGCCTAGGTTGCTCATAAAATGGCAATAACATGGTTGAGGTTGCTCACCAAATGGTGAGAGCATGGCCTAAGTTTCTCATAAAATAGTGAGATCATGGTGAAAAGGGTGACTGAGCTGACCTCAATAAGTATCGAGCACTACCTACATAGTCCTAGATTAGGACCTCAAGTTAATATATTTTTGCCCTTACAGTGGAGGAATTTCATGAGTGTAGCAATCAATTCAAAAAAAAAGCATAGTTGATAAAAAGTCATAATATAACATAGGAAGTGGCAAGTTGGTAAATCAAGGCTTAATGTTGCCCCTAGTTTTCCCATAGGCATTTATAACCAAGACACAATAACATAGATGAATGGTACTAATTTTCCTAGACGTGGTTATAATTAGTATCAAGATCAGTGGTAATTAAAGAATACCAAATGAAGGAGCAGCTACCAAAAATTATATCACATTATCCAAAAATACAATCTCTATCTAAAGTACTTAAACCAATTGATGAAACTAATCAGACACCTTGATGTTGAAACTACGTAATGAATGGCAAAAACCAATGTCAAATGTGATAGCCTTTAGAACACACTAGGTCAATAGCATAGAATCAAAAAGTGGATATAATGATGAGATGGATAAGGATGGTACTTTGTACAAAATATAATAGTGATAAAATGACATAACTGAAATAGTCCATATAGACAATACACCTTAGTGCTCAAGCATAATACCACTTGAGATGAATAATATTCATAAAATCTAGAAATTTATCTCCATATAGTGTGGAAATTTTGTATGCTCATGATCCAATAATATACAGTGATGATGAAAGGCCCTATCTAGTTTGGTTTGAATTTCCCTTTATGCTTCTTCTCAGCCACGGTATTCTTTAGGTTTTATTTAAGAACAATATCACCAAGTTCAAATGTTATATACTAAACACATCTATTATAGTGGAATTTAAGTCGATTCTGATATGATTGAAGATTTTTGAGCATGTTTGTGCATTTCTCATCAAGTAGGTTTAGCTCTTGTAGGCAAGCTACTTGATAGTCATGATCATCTAGGACATGCTTGAAAGAGATGCATAGTGAAGGCAATTTGACCTCAATGGGAAGAATGGATTCAATACCATAAACAAGTTAGTATGGAGTGGATATTATGGGAGTACAATGATTTGTATGTTATTCCCAAAGGGTAGGGAATATTTGCAAGTGTCAATCACTACTAGAATCATTGATAATCTTTTTGAGAATGTTGATAATTGTTTTATTAGATGCCTCAACTTGACCATTACCTTGAGGGTCATATGTTGTAGAAATTTTTTATGTGATATTATATTCAGTACATATCTAGTCTACATCCTTGTTCTTGAATGATCCTCCATTATCAGATATAATTTTAGAGGGGATACCATAGCATCAAATGAGATGGCTGAAAATGAATTTGGAAATTTGCTTTCTAACCATGTGAGGAGTATATATTTAACCCACTTAGTGAAATATTTGGTGGTTTTATGGATATGTTTATGGCCATTAGATGAAGTGGGTTTGATATTCCCAATGAGGTTAAGTCCCCATGTAGAAAATGGCCATGGTGTCAACATTGGTTTTAGAGTTTTTGCTGAGGCATGAATCAGATTAGCATGTTGTTGACATTTGTCACAATTTTTTTATATATGTAGTGGCATATACGTCCATTATGGGACAATAATAAATAGTATGACAGAGGTTTTTAGATATGATTTCCCCACTAAAATTAGCTCCAAATACTCCCTCATGAACTTATCATAATGCTATTTTAGACTTGATCAATGTTAAATAATGAAGTAGGGTTCCATCAAAATTGTGATGTTAAAGGGTGGATCCAAGTATAGTATAACAAGTGGAATGATGAAAGAAGTCTTTGGTTTGTTTTTGAGATAGGTTAGGTGATATAACTTGGTCATGAACATAGTTTTAAAGGTCTAAGTACTAGATAAAATTAGGACCAACAATATCACAAATCATGGAAATGGTTGAAGGTTCATGAGCTAGTGCTAACAAATTCTCGAAGAGGAACTGATACTCTCTAGCTTTATCTATTTTTCAAATTAGAGAGCCAATATTAGCCATGGAATTTGCATTCCTTTTAATAGCCCTCAATATGTGTTCAAACTAAATATTGTCAATTTATTTCTTAAGAGTGTCAACCATGGCTTTATATGGAACTAACTTGTCATCTTTGGTTAAAAATGATCTGTGACCTAATTGATGATTAACTAAGAATCACCATAAACATGAAGATGAGATATATTCCAATGCACTACTTGTCAAAGTCCTATAACAAGTGCTTCATACTCAGCCATGTTATTTGTAAAATGAAAGTTGATTCTAAATGATTTATGGATTAGATCCCCCTATGGTGTAATAAATAATAGGCCTACCAACTATCCATGTGCAGTAAATGAACCATAAAAATATAGATTCCAAGGTTACTCCTCAAAGGGTGTGTCAATTAATATCATTATGGATTCATCAAGAAATTGAAATTTGAGTGGCTATGTGTCTATGAGAGGTGCTTCAATAAGTTGATCTGCAAGAACTTGTCCCTTGATTACCTTTTAGTTGACATACTCTATGTCAAACTCACTAAGAAGCATGATTCATTTAGCCATTCTACCTTTAAAAGTTGTTTTAGATAGTAGATACTTGAGCAGATCTACTTTTGAAATGACCATGGTTTAATTATTCAAATGTAATGGTGCATTTGCTGAGCTGTAAAGACCATGGCTGGACAAGGCTTTTTCAATAGGTGCATAGTTATGTTCATATGTAACCAAGTTATGACTTAGGTAGTACACAACATTCTCTTTTCCATTGTAATCATGTAGATCCAAGAGTGCCCCTAGAACATGGTTATTAGCTGATAGATAAAACAAGAATGGCCTTCTTAGCATAGGAGGTAATAAAATAGGTGGATTAACAAGATAGTCTTTGATTTGTTGAAAAGTTGTTTGGTAGTGATAATATTAGTGAAATGCAACTTCTTTCTTCAAAAGGTGTGTAAATGGATGCCACTTGTCTACTAAATGAGAGATGAAGCACTGGATAGAATGGATCTTACCCTACAAACTATAGAGTTTCTTTAAATTGGTTGGTGGTGGCATCTCAATTATAGCATAGAATTTACCCAAATCAACTTCAATAACTCTATGAGACATGATGAAGCCAAATAATTTTCCTAAAGTTACACTAAACACACATTTATTTGGATTGAGTTTGACTTTGTAATACTATAATCTTTCAAATATATTATGTAGCACTATTGGATGGTCAGCTTTGGTTTTGTATTTTACTAATATGTCATCAACATAGTCTTCAACAATACCATGCATCATATCATGGAATATGATAGTCATGGCCCTTTGATATGTAGCTCTATCATTTTTAAGGGCAAATGGCATAACACGATAACAAAATGCTCCCCATGGATTGGTGAATGTTGTTTTATATTGGTCTTCTGGTGTTATAATTAATCTAGTTTTATCCTAAAAGGCCATCCATTAGTGAAAGCATTTCATAACCGACTATGGAGTTGATGATCATGTCAATATTAGGCAAGGGAAAATCATCTTTAGGATAAGCTTTGTTGATGTCATAAAAATCAGTACAAATTATGATCACTTTAGGCTTTTTACTAGTATGTACCACATTAGAGATCCATTCTGAGTAGTCAATGTATCAAATACATCCTACATCTAAGATTTCTTCCAAATATTTCTTTAACAATACAAGAATGTTAGGATGCATCTTATGTAGCTTTTATTTTACCAACTTGTGATCAGGATTAACAATAAGGTTGTTTAGAACCAAGGCAGGGTTTATCTTTGCATGTCAGAATAGACCCATGTAAAGATATCTACAAATTCTCTCAATAGAGCTATAAAGATGTCACATTATTCCTTAGTGAGGGACACTCCTAATTTTATCCATTTTAGGTCTGATGGAGTCCTGATATTTACCTCTATTGGTTCTTTGACTAGAAGGGTTGAACTATCTTCTAGGATAGTAGGTAGTGACTTAAACTATTAAATTATGTCAGGGTCCTTCATTAAGAATTGCTCTTAAAATTCTCATAGGCATGATGAATTTGAGTCCCCTAATGGGAGATCTAGCCATGTGACAAAAATAGTCATAAATTATTGAATAATTTGATGAAATACTTATCATTTCTCAAAGCTAAACTCTAATCCATAGGCAAGTTCATCATTGATGGTCTCATGGTCTAAATTCAAATAAGAATGAACAAACCCATCTAATGGAACATAAAATAGGTTTTTGCCACTAGATTGGCCTTTATCTTTACTTTTTCCCTAGTCAAAAAGTGCCTCAAAGAGGTTTTCACTTTGGGACCTCAATGTTTTACTTATTCATTTTTGGCTAAGGGTGTTCACTTGCTCTTCAAAATAGGCTATAGGATCCAATGTGATTGAGAATCTTGATTTGTGATCTCTCAATAGAATGTTGTCTCTAAGGCCTAAAAATACAAAAAATGCCTCATCATTCTAGAACTCATCAATCAGTAGACTAGATTCTTATTGGTCCCAATCTATTAGTTGGGGATAATATAATGGCAAAGCATTGTGATGAATAGCCAGAGTAAGGGTACAAATGGAATTGTTATCAAATAGGTTGGTTTCAACTAGGTTATCAAAGGTGAGGCAATGATCAGACTCTACTTCATTGTCAGCATCATCATCATTAGTCACTGGTGATAGAGTTTGAATAAGATATGTGGGGTCACCCCCATACAGTTTAAATCCAAGTCCATAAGGTCTTTCATATTTAGTCATGTAAATTAGCTCAATGGTTCCTTGATGATTTAGTCTGAGGCCTTTTCCTTCATACTTATGAGACTCCATGATCCTATTGGGAATAGGATACTTTGCATTTTTATAGCAATCATCTTGGTTGTTGTTGTATAACCATGATTCATACCCTTCAAGAGGATCAGGTCTTAGGCTAGATGCTAGTTCAATGTGGCAAGTCCCTTATTTGTGGTTATTTGTTGCTAATGCATATGTGGGCTGAATTTAAGTCACCCAAAGGTTTTCAAAATTTGAGGAAGATTGGCAATATGAAATGTATCAAGGGTCACATACTCTCCTGGTCCATTATCTAAAATGGTGAAATAATGCTTTAGGAGGTAGCATGTGGGAAAGAGAATTCAAGGTATTAGGATATATTTAATTATCTAGTGAAGGATCAATAAGTATGGACTTTCATTTCTCTTTATTGGAACTTGGATTCATGTCGTATTGATAATTATAGATTTGAAATTTGGCCTCAAGATGCTTGCAATGTTCATATGGATGTAAATCTCTTAGAATATTCACTTCCATCGCTAAGTGGGAAAACTTGATACATTGGTGCAACATTGATGGGACTACATGAATCTCATGTAACCAAGGCTTTCCTAGAAGCATGTTGTATGATAACTCAAGATCAAGCACATGGAAAAGTGTATCATGATTCAAAGGCCCATTAATAAATGGAAAAATAATGGTGCCTTGTGATTCTCTTTCATGATTATCATAGGCTTTGATGGTTATTATTTCTAGTTGGAGATCTATCATTATGTACCTAAGAAGCTTGATGGACTTTAAAGACACTATGTTGAGGCTAGATCCATTGTCTATAAAGACACATTTCAATTTATGCCATATTAGATAAAACTCTATGTATAATAGATTGTTATGGTGTGGGCCAAGGGAAGACATATCACTTTAGTTGAATGTGACTTGTTAGGCTGGAGCTAGGTGTCCAACCAAATCTTGGAATTTATCAGGAGATATGTCACTAGCAATAATGGATTGGGTCATAAAATCATTTAAGATATTCTTATGTATTATTGACATTAAAAAAAATATAAAATATAAATTTGTGATGGTGTCTTTTGTAATTATTCCACAATATCAAACTTCTTATCTTGGTCTTGAGTGAATAGTTTATTCTGAGGCTAAATTATTGGTTGGATGATAGGAAAAGGGATGGATGGTTATGGGCCTAGGATAGTAATCTTTGACCTTCAAGTTGTGATTTTATAATAAATATTAAATATAGACCATTATTGCTAACAAATGATGGGAATGGTGTGGGACCAGTTAAGACAAGTCTTATTTGTTGGTGCACTTACATGTGGTCACATGGCAAGAATGAGTTGTCGATATAAGGTCTAAAAGGGGAAGTCCTAGTTTGTTGGTTTTTTGTATGCACTCCCAAGTCAAAGAAGGATTATCCATGTAATTTGGATAAATATTTTTATTTAGCAATGGTCTAGGTTAATTAGTGCTTGGTCTAGGATTAATGGAGATGGTATTAATACTACCCCCTACAATATGACCTACAACCCTATTGTAATCATGTGCAACTGCATGGTAGGTTTCTTAGTTATTACCATTATAATCTTGGTTTTGTCCATTGTTATATTGTTATGGGTTCTACTAATAATTTTGTAAATTCTACTAGTTCATCCTTTGATTTTGATACTATTGATTTTGTTGCTACACTAGCCATTGTTATTACTGATTGTTCTACTGCTATTGATTGTTATGTTAGGGAAAGGGGTTTTGATAGATCCCAAGAGTTTTATTGTAAGTGGAAGCACCATTATATAATATTATCTCCCCTTTCTCTAACATACTCTTAATTAAATGTTTGATTTGGACACATCTTCATAGATTATGCCCATTGACCCGATGATAGTCACATAATTCATTTTCACAGTACCAATCAGGATAAGGAATGCCTTGTAGATAATTCTTTAATATAGGCTAATTAATAATATTAGTGGTAGAATGCTTGAAAAATACATAATAAATAGGTTCTCCTATGTCACTAAAGACATGATGTGTAGTCACGGTCCTCCTAAGAGGAGGGGTTTGTAATGGTAATGGTTATTGTATTTGTTGTGAGGGTCTTGGTTATTGGACTTATATTATTTATTAGAGAGGTTACTAGGTAGGAGTAAGGTAAAAATGTGGTGCAGATGACATTTTCACCATTTGGACATGATG
The DNA here is from genome assembly GCA_037957365.1 of Torreya grandis. NCBI lineage: Eukaryota > Viridiplantae > Streptophyta > Pinopsida > Cupressales > Taxaceae > Torreya > Torreya grandis. The sequence goes on from JARHVA010001591.1 coordinate 2,281,490, forward strand.
GGATTTGGTTACTCGATTTCCCATAACATTCTTATTGTAGTTAAATTGCTTCAGTCTTTCTTGGTTATTGGCCTATGTCGGTTATGATGCTTACACTTAGATGGGATGTTGGTCATTTCCCTAATTAGTACCTTGATTTTGATTAGTTGAAATAATCTTGATAATTACTTTATTGAAGAGCTCCTACTCAATCAAAAATCCTTCATCGATGATTTCCTTGAAAGTATGCACACATTATAGTTCTAAATGATAAGCTATCTCACTGTGCAAATTTTTGGTAAACGAAATGGTTAATTTTTTATCCATTAAACTATGAATGAAATGTATTTTAAGGGATCTCCATCACTAAATAACTTGTAAAAATATCACCATATTTTTGCTTTTCTTGTGTTAATTCCACTAATGAAATCTCATGCTTGAGATTATAGGAAAAGTATTGCACAAACTTATCAAAAAGATCATCAAAATTTGTTACTTAATTTTTAGGAAACTTCAAAAACCACTCCAAGGCTTGCCTAGCCAAGATCCTTGGGAACAATAGAAAAAGTTATATGTCATTATATACCATTGGTTGACACGTGACAAAAAATTTGATCAAATGAGCCTTAGGGTCACCTTTCCCTTTGTATTTATCAAATTTTAATGGTTTGTATACTAGAGGAAATGGTATATGCAAATAATCCATGTTGAATGGATAGGAACATACATCATCCAATTTGAAATTTTTAGTTTATTTTCCAACTTGAATGGTAGCAATTTCATCCTTCATCTATTGTAATTTTTGGGAGAAGAAACTAGAAGGAATATTGCTTTGAGGGAGAATAGTAGTTTGGATAGATGGTTGGGAGGTCAAAAGTGGGACACTTTGACCAGCGTATGATGGAGATACCTATTGGGGTACATTATTTTGGTTGGGGAATGGACCAAGAATATGCATGCATAGATTAGGATGTACTTGAAATTGCACACTTTGTTGTGTGATATTTTGGTTTGGGTTGGTGATAAAGGTTTGAATTAGAGGATTTTGTGGTTAGTATAGAGGGATATAACTATAATGTGCATATTCTGGTTGAAAAGGGACATGTTACTAACTAATTGAACCTTGCTATTGAGTGGGAATTTGTGGACCAAGACCTTGTCTCTATATTTTTGGCACATTTTGAATAAATGGTTATCTTGTAGGTACCTAAGAAACATGGGGACCTCCTTATTGCATGAATCCTTATGAGGAAAGGAAATTAGGTTATAGATTTAACATCTATCATTGACCAATATTTATACATTATTGACTAATCATTGCTTGATTTTGGATTGACATATTAGTCTACGATTGAAGAGGTACATTTGTTGTCACCTAGTGAGGTGGAACATTAGTTTCCCCTGATTGAGGTGGTAATGTATTTGTCTTGTATTGTGTTGATGCACTAGATTGTACCTATTGTTGTGGAATACTACTTTTTACTTGTTGAGGAGTAGGATTCATCACATTTTATCATTGAGGCATGACATTAGCCATTGTTTGATTACCTAATCCAATAAGTTTTACACTTGAGAAAATAGCCGATTGAGGTTATGGTGTAGAAACTCCTACTCCCTAGTATGATGACCTACTCATAGGATTAACTATAGGCATATGTTGTTGGCTAGTTATTTATGCATTAGTACCACTTTGATTAGGATTAGATGTTATTTATACATTATCTAATACATTTGGCTCACTATTAAGTGTAGAAGCTGAAGACACTTATTTAATAATGAGCATATGCATCAAGTTATTTATCAAATAAATTTGTATGAATGGGTTAGAACTCAGATTCTTTTATCTAGTTAACTCTATCAACACTCCTGTTGAAGGAACTAGGTCAATGAAAGGTTTACATATCATGTTCATCTGATTGAAATCATGTGATAGATTTGGGTATGTTTGATATGCTATCTGGATTTGGTTAATGTGATCTTCCATAATGTTTTTGCCTTGATTAGATATATTAGGATCTTGGTAGGTTGTTTGGACTAGATCCATAGGATTTATAGAAGAAACCTGTTGATCGTAAATGATATTATGGGGCACTCTTACTAGACACGGTAAATTTTCATGGGGAAGTATGCTAGAAACTTGGCCCCTACCTCTATGGCTCTAACCAAAATCTTGTCTTTGTTCTCTAATAAATGTCACTCAAACAAAAATGGATCATATGTGGAAGTTGTATTAGTATAATATGACTATTTAAATTTTGGCTCATCTAATGTAGGTATTTTAGCTAGGTATTATTAAATTTTATCTTGGTCTTATTCTAAATAAGGTGGTGTGTTAACCAAATAGTTAGCCAATAGATCTTGGCTTTGTGCCCCTAATTTAGTATCATAAGAGGGGTAATAATCTATCTCATATGTAATATTATCTACATAGGGGTCTTGTACCATCTCTTCCTATGTCACCACATTACTAATCCCAAAATTGTACATAAGGCCAATATTAGTGTAGGAATACATGCTGGGATCCATACTCAATGCTTTGTAATAAAAAATCAAAGATTTCTACAAACTCTAAAAAGGACAATATCTAAAATAGATGATGTTCCAACTTGGTCTAGAATCATCAAAAGGATCAAAAGTTTTATGCAAAGTTTTCTAAGGAAACAAGCTAGCGTGAATTATCTAACATTTCATTGTTTACATAAAGATAAGCAAGTAAATGGTCCTAAAATCAAAATGCCAAACTCTAAGGTTAAAGTGTTTCAAACCAATCTAATCTATAAATTTAAAATCTTTTACGTCTTTTGGTCAAATGCGGCATCAAAAGCTACGCTTAAACAAGGCATATGCTATGACTCTTGGCTAAATGGCATCAAAAGCTAGACTTTGAAAATAGATGAAAGTTTTAATTTAATGGATTTGAAACACTTCTAACAAACACTAGGCATTTGATTCTTACACATGAACTTGATCAACTAGGTATAAGGTATGAAGCAAAAGGCACTTTTAGAAATAATTAATTTTCTCACAAAAAATGGTATAAAACTTGGGTCTTTTGACAAATAAGCTAGGCAAAAGTGAATAGTATAATTATTTTAGACAAAAGATCACAAAAGTACACTTGGATTGGTCTAAAAATTTAGGAGAAAATTTAGAACTCTATGTAAGAGGGTCTATGAAATAATATTCAAAACATTTTGGGTAGCGTAACGATGCTATACTACCCAAAAGGTGTGACAAAAAAAGTTTGTTTTAAAAACTCTCTAAGGCATAGACATTTTCCTACAATTTTGACAACATAACACTACTTTTTTTTTACTCAAAATGTTGTGGAGCATAGACTCAAAGTGAAAGTGTTTAGCAAAAAATGGCTTAATTCTATCAAATGATGACAGTGATTATGAGTCTTAAATGACATTCAACCCAAATGGGAAATTAAACCCAAGTTCCCACAGTTTTAGTGCAAATGGTGAACCCACTTAACACATCAACCTTATGAACTTATAAAGGTGAAATTTTGAATTTAGATTATAAGTGAAGGACTCAAAAAACTTTGTTAAAGGTATAGACTCAATTGGACAACATAACTATGCCAAAGTGGATGATATGACTCTCAAGATTTTGATGAACCTTTGAATAGGTAAATTTGATGATCTCACATGAGCAACATAACACCTCTTTATTCAAAGGAAAATTTGGACTATGTGTTTGGTTTGGATTGTTTTTTTCCACCAATTTTTGACTTTAAACAAGAATTTTATCTAGGATAAGACCAAATAATTAACCACTCTTAGATCCTAAAATGATAAGGTTTCTTGGTATTGTTGGAATCCATTAATATACATAATTTGAGAGGATTTTATGTGTTCATCCAAAAGTAAATGTGCATTATATAGTAGGGTTTTTACACCCCCATTCTCTCAAATGATAGTACTATGACATGGACATTGAGGTGCACCTTGCACCTATAATATTTTTATGGTAAGTGGAGATTTGTCTAAGAGATAACAAATTTCTAAATGATCTAGGGGAATCAATTACACAACGACTTTCATGCTAAACAATGTAAAAAAGCATAGATTTTGAGTTTATATCACTTTTCTTGTTGAAAAAAGGTTTAGTCCTTTTTGTAACCACTACATCATGTTGTTCACTCAGTGTAGTGTGATGTCCAAAGTGGCACTACATCATGTGTACAACTCCAAAGGAGCCAAATGAAGTCAATGTAAGCAGGTGAAACCCTGGGTCAAAGTTTCCCTAAAGAACTTCTAGGAGGTGATAAAGTCCCCCTCGCAACCCAAGTTTTCATAAAAATAAAGAAATCATGAAATAGAAAGACTTGAGGGTCCTTTTAGAGGTCACCCAAACTTTGACAAGTTTTTGGGGTGTGTTTTAGATGACATTCTTTCTAAGCCTTAGACTAGGCATGACACTTTTGATTCCAAGGGTTCCCTATAAGGAACAAATGGAAGATCATACACGTAACATTCCTCTTTTTTCCAAACAAATATTTAATCTAAAAAACTATTGAAAATAAGAATTTATAAGTGTGTTTAATTTTAAGCCCAAATGAAAGTGAGGTGGTGTTGATTTGACCCCTTTGTCTTAGTTTCAAACTTTGAAAGCATTCATCATAAACATCTAAAAATTTTAAACACCAAAATAAAGTTCCTAGTTGATTTTTAAGCATGTAAAAGGTTATCTAGAAATTTTTTTGTCCAATCTCAAGCTTCGTCATATAGCAAAAATGTCGGCATGTCATTTATATTTGAAGCTCTTTTTGTTTTGAAATAATGAACTTTGGAAAAATAACTCTCAAGTCTATGTTTTTGGAAAAATACAATGACTGATGTCAGTTATATACAACCAATGACAATTACCTTGGCTAACCAAAATCTAACCAATGTTGTTTTTGCTAACCAATGTCAGTTAAGCCATGTAACCGATGTCGGTCTTACTTGTCGGTGTTGATTACTGTGTAAAACCATGGAAACCAAAAATAACAAAATAAAGTTAGAAATTTAATTTTTGAAAGTTTTAAGAGTCCAAATAAATATTTTAGATTTGTAAAATAATCTTCTTCAAATGTGAGATGTATCTAGTCCCACTAGGTGTGCCATTATGTGATCTATGAATTTGACTCAAGAGAGGATGGTTAGTACGGTGTTAATTCTAAAATAAAAGCAAAATGAAAGAAACACACTAATAACATAACATCTCTAGGCCTAGACACTAGATAGAGCTTGCTAATAAAACAAATTATAAACATAACTAAAAACTAAGGAATAAAAAATTAGAATTTCTTCACCTTCCTTGGATGCTCTAAATGCCTTTGTAGTGGTGGCTTGCTCAGCTTGTGCTCATGAAGTACTTGGCAATCGAAGCTTGGCTACCTCAATATCTCCTTGGAACCTTTGGCTTGAGGCTTGGCTAGACTTGGAATCAATTTGTCATGGTAACACTAGTTTCTTAAAGCTTTTGGAACCAGTCCTACATTATAACTTTGCATTCTCAAGTCTTAGAAATGATGTGGTGAGGCCTCATATTTATAGATTTTTTAGATTGATCAGAATCAACCTAAAGTATCCATCTCAAAATTGAGATGTGTGGTTGAGGATTAATTCAATTTTTGGAATTAAGTTTTTAATTATCCTCATCATGATATTGGAATAAATGGAAATTAAGAGGCATGGAAGGCATCATGAAAGACATTGATGAGGCATGGAGGGCATGAATATTGATATTTGTGGCATTTATTACCTGAGGATGCCTTCCCAAGAAATGAGGTCACCTGATGATTCAAATATTCAATATTCATTTATAAAAACAATTATTCAACAATTTTCTATGGAATTATTAATTATGCCTTCATTTGGGTTAATTAGCTCTAAAGCATGATTAAGCACTTTATGTACAAATTACCCAAACTAATTAGAATACCTTGTTATTAGTCCAAAATTTGATTGTATTATAATTGGAAGTCAATGTCAAATGTGTTGGAAATTTATTCCCATTTATGATGTTACTAACAACAAATAACAAAGGTACGTGTCTTGTGCAAAAGATTTGATAGGAAAGAGCAATCTAGAGCACCCAGGTGCAAATTTGGCATTTTGACTCAGATTGATCTAATCAAAGTTAGCTATTTCATAAATTGCATTACCTCATTTAGGGATAATCTATCCAAAATTGTCACTTTAATATGTTAGTTTCACATCATTTAGTGTGTTTTAGTAATTTTAGGCCAAATAGTGCATTTTGGGTGGAAATTAGCCAAAACCCTGATTGGAGGTTATCGATGGCTAGATTTAGGTGTCTACATGATTGATAGTATATTTACATATTTTTATACATATTATAGATATTTTATGGACTATTTACAACTTATACAAATTATACAATAACAAAATGACAATCAAATTCAAATTAACTATGACACATTTGGAGCTAAAATTTGAGCTAGTCATGCATAATTTTTATATTCAACTAATTAAAATTAATCTAAAATTATTTTAGATCCAATGAATATATATTATATGTTATTAATGATAAGTTTATATCTCCATTGAAATACTTTATTTCATATTTAGGTAACGGAATTTTGATGTTTTCCAGTTTAAGACTAGATTGATTACTAACTTCAATTTTAAAGTCGCTATGAGATTTGTTTCTTGGCATATACTTTTGTAGATGAAGGTTCCACAAAGTGATCCAGAGAATGTTTCATTAGTTTTTTAGAACAATAATTGACATTTTGTATTATAATAATGTTATAAGACTAATTGTTTATTGATTATATACTGTGACTTTGTTGACATTTTTTGGTGACTTGTAGTGACAGATGTATAATTGAATTTGTTCATTTTATTCATATATATATATATATATATATATAATTAATTAATATGACTTTATAATTTATCATATTTTTTAATTTAGGTTTTAATTTTATAAAATCCCTAAAATCCAATTTAAAGTTTTAAAGGAGTGCATGATTAATTGATCAACTATTTCTATGTATGAGTTTTATCTCTATTTTTTTAATGTCGTGAAATTAGATTGCATGAGATTTTATTTATTATTATAACTATTAATGAACCCAAAAACTAACAAGAATAATAAAATTACCAATAGTCCAATATCTTGAAATAATAATTAGAATTGATTCGTATTGATTGATTGAAATAATTACAAACCCAAACCATGCTTAAATAAGCGTCAACTCAGAATTTAGAGTTTACATGCAAAATTCAAAAAAACTAAAATCTAAAAAAATGTCTATTTTTAAAAACTCTCAAAATATCCCAAAAATATTCTAAAATATCCTAAACACTATAATTAGATTATGGGACAAAATTTAAATGAATTTGATGTCTAGTTCTAAAAATATACAATTTCTAAAAATAGAAAAAAATTAAAAAAATTAAATCATAATTTTGGACCCTCATATCATCACATACAGCTTTTAAAAAATATTGAAAACATTCTTAGAAATGTATAAATACCTAGGGACAACAACATACTTTTTGATATGATCACTTTAGTGCATGGAAGAGCTCAAACAGAGTTACGGGTCAAAAGTTGCGGCCTTTGGAAGGTTACCTTATTTTTTTGCATCATTCTCCTCTAGATGAATACAACTCAACTCCTGCAAGTTAGCTTTATTATGCTACTACCATTTTTCCTTGTCAATATTCTTCAGCTCCCATTCTATAATCGAAGTGTTGTCTTCTTGTTGCAATCCTTCCCACTACACCAAATACCTATTATAATTTCCTTGCCTTGTGCTTCCTGTCTTCATATCCAAAACTTGCACTATTTTTTCTTTCTTCTTTAGAACCTGCTGCTCCTAGTTTACTTCTTTATCTTCATCATATTCACCATATTCTCCATAGAATTCATATAAATCTAAAATGTTAAATATGAGATATATATCAAAATTCTATGGTAAACTCACCTCATAAGCATTATCATTGATTTTATTCATAATTTTTAATGGTCCGATCTTCTTGTACTTCAACTTGTTGTATGTGCCTTTTGGAAATATCTCTTTCCTCACATAAACCATTACCAAATCTCCTTATTCAAATACCTTGGATATTATTTTGACATTTGTTTTTTCTTTATATTTTTTATTACTTTCCTATAACTTTATTCTTACTTCTTACAACTACTAAAAATGCTGCTACATCATCTCTAATTTGATCTACAACTGGAAATTTTACCAAATATAAACTACCCATAAGATTTCTCCCATAAAAAAATTGGAAAGGTGACTTTCCTATTGATCTATTCACTAAATTATTATATGCAAACTTAAGTTGTGGTAAAGCCAAGTCCCATTGCTTTGGCTTCTCTCCCACTATACATCTTAATAAATTTCCCAAGATCCTATTCATAACTTCTATCTATCTATCTATTTGAGGGTGATATGCACTACTAAATTATAGCTTAATACCCATCTTCTTTGATAAAGTCCTCCAAAAATGACTTAGAAATTTTGTGTCCCTATTTGATGTAATAGTTTTTGGAACACCATGCAATCTCACAATATCCATAAAAATTGATTATGAAACCCTAGTGACATCATTAGTTTTCTTGCATGCAATGAAATGAACCATTTTATAAAATATATCAACAAAAAAAATTGAATCATCACTTATTTGTGTGTTTGGAAATCCCATCTTCTTTGATAAAGTCCTCCAAAAATGACTTAGAAATTTTGTGTCCCTATTTGATGTAATAGTTTTTGGAACACCATGCAATCTCACAATATCCATAAAAATTAATTATGAAACCCTAGTGACATCATTAGTTTTCTTGCATGCAATGAAATGAACCATTTTATAAAATATATCAACAAAAAAAATTGAATCATCACTTATTTTTGTGTTTGGAAATCCCAACACAAAATCCATACTCAAATCTATCCATGGTCCTTTTGGAACCAATAATGGCATGTATAGTCTAATATTTTTTGCATGTCCTTTAACCACCTGACATATTCTACACCTTAAAACATACCTTGTCACATCTTTCTTCATCTTTAGCCAAAAATATTTTTCCTCCAAAAAAGGTATTGTCTTCATCTTACCAAAATGAGCAACCAAACCACCACTATGTAATTATCTTATTATATTATCTTGTAAAGACCTAACTAGAATGCATAATTATTTCCCTTTAAAGAGATAACATTCTTGTATAAGATATTCATCATGGATAACATCTATCCCACTAGTTAATGGATTCTTACACTACTCAACTACCTTTCTAAAATATGGATCAATATCATATAATTCTTTAATAGATTCAAATCTAACTACTTCTCTCACCATAGTAGTTAATAATTCTACCTTCCTACTCAATGCATTAGCTACCTAATTTTGTTTTCCTAATTTATGTTTCAACATAGAAGTATACCCCTATAAGAAATAAACCCACTTTGCATGCCTACTATTTAACTTATTTTGTGTATTCACATACTTCAAAGCCTCATTATATGTAAATAGTATAAATTCCTTAGTAACCAGAGAATGCCTCCAATGTCTTAATGTTTGTACAATTGCATAAAGTTAAACATCATAAGTAAAATACTTTGTTCTTACCTCATTAAATTTCTCACTAAAATATATTATTGGCTTTCCTTATTGACTCAACACAACACCAATTCCCACAAATGAAGCATCACAATCAACCTCAAACACTTTGTTAAAATCTGGTAATGCTAAAATTGGTCTTTCTATAATCTTCTTCTTCAAAAATTCAAAGCTTTCTATGGCTACTCTATTCCAATAAAATTATTTCCCTCTCATGCAATCTATTATTGGTGCCATAATACTACTAAATTTTTTAATAAACTTTCTTTAAAATTTTGTTGAACCATGGAAACTTTTTACCTCTATAATGACTTTTAGAATAATCCACTCAGCAATTACCTTTATCTTTTCTTCATCCATTTTCACACCATCTACCAAAACTACAAATCCCAAAAAAATCAAACTATTCTACATAAACCTGCACGTCTTTAGATTTGTATAAAACTCCTTTCATAACAAATCCATTACCATTCTCAAATGTTGTAAGTGTTATTCTTTAGTCTTATTGAATATAAAAATATCATCAAATTAAACAACCAAAAACTTACCAATATATTCTTGTAGCACTATATTCATCACCCTCATAAATGTGCTAGGTGCATTAGATAATCCTAATGGCATCACCATCCACTCATGTAGGCCATCCCTAGTCTTGAATGTAGTTTTCCACTCATCTCCTTCATGAATTCAAATTGGTGTATCCATCATATCATTTAAATGAGGTATAAAAAACCTATACTTTGTTATAATTTTATTAATTCATCTAATATCCACGCACATTATCCATCCTCCATCTCTCTTTTGAGTTAGCAACGTTGGTGTTGCACATGGACTCATACTCTCCCTTATCACTTTCTTAGCAATTTTTTAACCTGTTTATTTAATTTTGCATGTTCTGTTGGACTCATCCTATAAGTTGTTTGATTAGGTAGAGATGATACTTGAATCAAATTGATGTGATTTTGAATATCTCTCTTCATTATTAAGCCATCTAGTAACTCATCAAGCATAACATCTACATATTATTTCAACACTCTTTTTGCTTTTATTGGTAATGGCACCATTTCTATTTCTTCATTCTTTGTTACTAGTGCATAACAATAACCTGCTACCTTCATATCTTAGATAAATTCTTTAGTATAGAGCATGGTTTATGTTTTCTCTTCCTCTTTAAGGGGTAACAAAACTGCCTTTTTACCTCCTTTCCAAAAAGCGTATGTGTTCTTTTCTCTATCATGAATTACTTTCTTGTCAAATTGCCACGACCTCCTCAATAACACATGACATGCATCCATTGTAATAAAATCACACCATATTTCATCATTATAAGTTTTTCCTATAGAAAACTTAATTAATCACCTTTTATATATTGTAACCTCATTCCATTTTCAAAACCATTTAATCTGATAAGGGTTAGGATTCTTTTCACATTGTAGATTTATTTTCTCAATCATTTCTTTAGAAATCATATTTTCACAATTACCACCATCTATAATTACTTTGCATACCTTTCCACCCAAAGTACATCTTGTTTAAAAAATATTTGATTATAGACATGCATCACCACCTTATTTATTCTTCACTTGATCCTTGTTTGGTGTGATCATGGTTATTCATGAGATTATCTCCAACATTAGCTGGTACAACTTCAGTATTTTGCTCTTCTATTTCAGCCTCAAGTAGATTTACTCTTGGGCAATATTCTTGCCTCCTTTCTTGATCTTGATAGTGTGAAAACTCAAACACTTTGTGCCCTTCTTCTCCACATCTATAACATACATAATATCTTTGTCGATTCAGACACCATCTTCTAGCACCACCATAACCTCATCCAGTCTAAAATCCTCTTCCTCTTTGTTGGTATTGAAACCCTTGCCTATTATCATCTTGATTTTCTACACCATGTGACAATTCACCTTTATTTGCATTAAAACCACCTTTGGTGGTATTAAATCCACCTCATCCCCTTATTATAGGGGATCCACCTCTTCTTATACTTGTAGATGTCTTTATAAAATTCTATCTATTGTTTTCTTTTACCTTCAAAGCTAATTGATAAGCCTCCTCCATGTTAAGTAATTTATGCATGCTTAGTTCCTTTTTAATAGAAAATTTTAAACTATTTATATACCTTGTATCCATCTTATATTTTATTTCATCATGTTCCACTCATATGGAAATTTTATACAATTCATATGTATACTCATGTATATTGTGATCTTTTTGCCTCAAATTCAGAAATCTTCTATATAGGATTTGTACATAATCCATAGGAATAAATTTGTCCCTCAAATTCTTCTCAATATTTTTGCATGAATTAATCTTCTCTTTAACTTTTATTTGACTCTCTTTCTACAAGTGATCCCACCAAATCATTGCATGACCTTTCAATTTTGTGCATGCAAACTTTACCTTCTTGTTTTCTCTTATAGTCTTTGACTCAAAGAACTTCTCCATGTTATTCATCCAATATATCAAATCCTTTGGTTTTAAACTATCTTCATAATCTATAAAATCAACCTTGATTCCTTCATTTATTTATTATAAATCTTAAACCATCCTCTGTTCCATTGATGGTGGTTGCTCTTGTTGTTTTTCTTCTTACTGAATTTCTTCATTATAATCTGTGTCTTCCTCATCACTAACTTGTCTTCTTTGTTGATTGGTGATAACCTCTATTAATTATTGAAATTGACTCTACATATATTATATATTCTATTTCATCTATGTAACACCTCCTTATCCTCTCACCATTCTTTACTCCTCCAAGATTTAAACTTGCTCTGATATCAAATAATGAACCCAAAAACTAACAAGAACAAGAAAATTACCAATAGGCCAAGATATTGAAATAATACTTAGAATTAATTCATATTGATTTCTTGAAATAATTAAAAATCCACACCATGCTTAAATAAGCATCAACTTAGAATTTAGAGTTTACATGCAAAATTAAATTTATTAAAAAAATATATATAAAAAAAAAAACACTAAAATCTAAAAAAATTGCCTATTTTTAAAATCTCTCAAAATATCCAAAAAATTCCATAAAATATCCTAAATAGTATAATTAGACTATGGGGCAAAATTCAATTGAATTTGATGTTTGGTTCTAAAAATATACAATTTATAACAATAGAAAAAACTTGAAAAAATAATTAAATTGTAATTTTGGACCCTCATATGATCATGTATGGCCTCCAAAAAATATCAAAAACATTCTTAGATAGGAAGAACTCCTAGGAAAAACAACGTACTTTTTGATACAATCATTTTGGCATGTGGAAAAGCTCAAATACAGCTATAAGTTAAATATTATGGCCTCTGGAAGGTTACCCTGCTTTTTTTGCATGAACTATTTTTATGATTTGTAATGCATAATAAGATGTATGTAATCACTCAGCTATAGTTAGCTACAATTTTTTTTATTTTCATAAATGCTAGAAACTCTTTATTTCATATTCTTAATTCATTGTTTCAGTAAGGGATGAACAACCAATTTAAATAAGGGAAAAAAATTTTATTTCTTTGTTGTTCCCTCATTTCTAAGTAAAAATAATATATTATTTTATTTTTTTGATGACTTAGTTTCATCCAAGAATTCCTAAAAAATGTAGATTTAGAACTATGGCCTATAAATATGAATTGTTTCATTTGACCAAGATGCAAAATAGTAATAACTGTAAGATGGTTATGTAGCATTGACTAAAGTGTAGAATAAAATGTGGGAAGTGAAGATGAAGATAAACTATCATAAAACATTTTGACTCTCCTACAATTCCATAATAACTCCCATGTAATTTGGAGGCTTTGGTCACACATATAATAGAAAAATAGAGATTGAGGAATTAATTAGGCAAATGAGTGATCCTCATTCAACTAACCCCTTCCATACTTATTTGTAAAATAAATTAGAGTCATTAGTAGGTGAATTTGATTTCTTAACATATCAAATTGGCATATGGGAATCTTATAAAGAGAGATGTAATTCTTACTATGATAGTAAATTGTTCACAATTAGTTTGAGAGATAAAAAAGAAAGAAAAAAATCTCATTATTCACTAACATAAAAACCAATGTGCTTCTTCTAATGTAATTTAAACATTTCGCAATCCACTACTTCTACCATAAATTGATGAAAAATAACTTTTGGGACTAATGGTGGACTTTTTTTTATGTCCCACCTTCTAACAACAATGAAGTTCCTTCATATTTTTGAGTAAAATTTATTACAAGTTTATCCTAAATTATATTCTTTATTAGTTTTATAATTAAGAGTTTTAAGGTCAATCAAAAGGCTTTCGATAGCATAGGTTGGGTGCATATCATGTGCCTAGTTAAAATGTAAGAGTCTCTGTTAAATAACCACTTTAGCCTAAGATAATCCTATCTATAGAGAATGGTGTTGTAGAGATTGATAATTTACATGCACTTAAGGCATTTAATGACACCCTCATGTAACATACAAGCCAATTTTCCCATATTGATGCTTATGAGAGTGGACATGGAGATGGTCCAAGTAACACTACTACTCGACCATACTAATGCAGATCTTGTGGTGTTGTATGCACTGGACCTTTAGATGAGAAGAATGATGTGATGTAAACCAATTATGGTGGTGTTTCTAATTGGATAGATGATATAGTTTTGACTGATGATTTTTTGAAACATAAATTTGGTTTGGAAATCTCTCCTACACCTTTAAAAGTATTTTTTGAATTTGACATGTAAATTTTTTTGTTAGACTTGTTTAATTATAAATAGTGTTTAAAATATAATAATTATTTTACATCTAAATTAAAATATTATGTATGTAATTTTTCAAGTTGTAATAGGAGACAATACCATGTTTTTCTTAGCCAGATTGTGAACTATCTTCTGGCTCATATATTGCTATTATTTGGTTGACGTTTATATATATAAACAATATTTTGAATGTTATAAGTTATCATTTATGTAGATGCATTTAATTTCATATATATTCCTTATTAATGATGATATTTTTTTTGTTTTATTATTGACCTCATTTGAGACTCCTCCAACTATATAGGTAGGAGCAGACATGCATTTCTAATGTGATTTCATTTGTGAAATAACTTATTGATGTGTGAAAATTTTTAAATTATGTTTAAGTGTAAATATGGATTTGTTTTAATAAATTTCCTTAGTAATTATACAAATAAATAATGTGAATATATTGTCTACATAGGAGTTTTTAGTGACATTTGATACTCTTGTTCAAATGATTAATAAATGTGCCACATGGTAAAAGATAGTTTCATTCTTTAATTTATCTATTTTTATTTATATTATCTATTCAGTTGGTTTAAATGTTTATATGCACTTAAAATTTCAATATTAAATAACTTTGAGTTAATTTTTGAAGTTTTATTTTGTATATATATATACATGTGCAGGGTCAAACACCTTCCATTATCATGAGTGGGGCACCGAATCCTAGTATTTTTTAACTTTCAAACTCCTTATGAGATACAACCTATCATTGACCTTATTGAGCATTAGAGGAAAATTGAGGATGACTAACAAATTGTGGTAAATTAATCTAAATTAATAAGTTTTTGTATCATTTTGAAAGTAAATTTTTAACTTAGTTACATGACCATGACTATATCCAACATGTAAAGATTCTGGTAATATATGTATATGAATAGGTTCAGCTACTTAGGTGATTTATGAGCATAAGAGGACCCATAATCAAACATTAAAGGAATATTAAGTGTCTAAGTGAGCTCCATCTATTAGTAAGGTGTCTGAGGGATAGCCTTCTATGAGAAAGGAAAAGAGAGGGAGACTTTTTTATGATTAGTATATATCTTATGACATTTTAGTATTTACCTATATTGAAATGTATGCATGTTTGATACTATACAACTATATGGCATTGGCCTAGCATAATATTAATATGTTGACATTTAATATTCCTTTAATAATTATATATGTACATACATACGTATGTACCTACATACCTATATATGTTTAACCTTATTATAATTATTTTGTACATGTTATTGTTAATTAAATTTAATTAATTTATTGTAACCCTACACATAGATATAATCATAGCCTCAAACTATTTGATCATAAGTCACGTGTCATTAAAATAATCTGATCACATCTTTCAATATTTCTATTTCACTATGTCACTAATCACATAGAATATGGTTGGAATTTAGTTCATTATGGATAATTTTTATGGACATATGTCCACCATATCTTCTTTTGGTAGTATTGAATAGCTATAGTAAGATTTTCAATGTCCAAGTAATGGCTTCCTATCATAATTTTAAATAACTAGTGATGTTGTACTTCATATACATAAGGGTGTGCTAATTTCTTGTATTTTCATTTATGGAGAGGCATGGAAATTGGATGTATGCACCATATAGTGATACTATGATGATTATATTATGTGATGTATTAATTTGTTGTTTTAAATGCATTTGTATGAGGTTTACTATGAACATTAATTAGTCAATGCTATGAAACCATCTGGTAGTTATTGCTATTTTGAGTCTTAGTTAAATGAAATAACTCATATTTACAACCCATAGTTAGAGATATAAACTTTCAAAAATTATTGGATGAAACTTAGATAACTACCAAAATGGTTTTTGGTTGTTTAATTCAATATTAGGGATACATGAAGTAGTCAAAATTATATAAAGTATGAAATGTGTTTCTGAACATTTGATTGTAGTTCAAATGAAATATATAAACAACTTTGAACATGCATGTCAAGTTATTAAAATTTATTTAGAGGTGGACTTATATACAAAAATTGGCATAGCTCATTTTGGTAAATACTAAAGGGATTATTGTTATTCCTATGGTTGGAGGATATAACCTTATCTAATTTCAGAGAGATTCAGATTTGTAGAAAATAGTCAAACTATTTGCAATGGAATTATGATTGTGTTTAAATCTTTTTATCAATATGGATTCACTTCTTCTATATATCACCACTTGAATATGAATAAGGAATTTATTAAAATAACATTCCATTAAAAATTGTATCATTTTATGAGGAGGAAAAAACTAACCATTATGGGAAAAAATTTAAACATAAATTATTTAGTAAAAATATTTAAAGATTTAAACATAAAGAAAAATAAATAAAAAACATAGTTTGTCAATATAAAAATAATTACAAAATGTTATCATTTATTATAATTATTCTTATTAAATAATTTTATTTATATTTATTAATTTACATGATTAAATTTTCTAATAGGGATTTGGCTCTTTAATTTAGCCCCCTAGAATACCTTTGAGATAAAATTCACCAATTCTAATACTTGTGATAGTGAGTCACCTTTATTGAATTTACACTTGTGACTCTATCAGTTAATTTAAGCACTTATAACACTATAGACAACTGACATGGTCATATATCAAATATGATAGAGACCAATATGGATGAAATTCCTCTTTTAGGTCCATTAATCACATCAAAAATTAAGTGTACATCAAGTGGGAATGCATAGTCATCCCCCTTGACGTGAACTTCGATGAATACTTTGAAGCAAGGTGGGGATTTTTTAAAATCGTAATTATAAATGATTAAAGTGTTGGAGGAAAAAATTTATCTCATTGATAATAACACCTAAAAGGCATCTAATGTGACTAATTCACAATATGTATTTCATAACCCTCTTGCATTAGCTGTATCATTTTAACACTTTCAACCACACTTTATAGCACTAAAATTTCCTAGTTATGAGAAACATGAAGGGTGACCCTGAGCATAACTGAGAAATGAAACTCCTTACACTAAACAAGATAAAGTATAGGGCAACTACATTTTACTCATTCAATACAAAATTTAAGATCAAGACTTATTATAGAGTTAATCTAAATGAACCAAAATGTGATACCAATCAAACATTGAACATGGAAGTGCCACAAAAATTTGTATTACAAAATGAATGATGCAAAAAAATTACTAGATTCACAAAGCCTCTAGTGATTCTTATTAAGAAGCTAGTTAAGTGTCACCTTATATATCTCCCTACACCTATAGAGTTTTATATGCCTAAACCTCTTCCATGGGGATATGATGAGAATGCATATTGTGATTTTCACTAGGGCCATAAGAATTTTATTAACAGATGCTTTTCCTTGAGATATAAGATTCAGGACTTATATGAGTCCCAATAAATTCCACTTGATGGGTCTCTTACCATGGGCTTTGGATCACATCTAGGGGATCATAAGAATTATAAAACGTTCAATAATCTTCTTAAGAAAACTAGAGTACAATGAGAATTATATAAGTTCAAATATGAAAATATAAGTAAAATTATCATCATGGAACTTTGGAACCAATGGTAATAATTTAGAAATAGGCTCTCACATAATACTAAGTGTAATTTCATCCACATTTTATGAATCTGTAACATTAATAGTATATTTAAGAGAAATAAGTGGTGGTGGTATACTTGAGAATACATCATCACTAGGCATATTACGCATACATGGAATAGATGGTGTCTTTGGAACGTATATGTCCACTTCAATTTTTTATCCAATTTTTAAACCCAAAATTCCTCTTGGTCACTTTTTAATTTTTTAAGTTCCATCATAAAAAAATTAATTTATCTATTTTAATCACCAAGATAAAATGTGATCATCCGCAGTTGAGTTCCTTATCTAGTGAATAAACATGCCCCCTTATCAAAACCAAGGGAGTTAAATTTTTGATGTAGATATTATATGATAAGAGGTTATCTCTTTACATGAATAATGAAAGCCATCATAGACTAAAGCATTTCATGGTGATTGAGATCCTAATCGGTCTATGCCCACAATTACCTTAGATGAACTTATTTTGACTTTGTCATGGGTTTGAAATAAATAGATTTAACTATCAATTTACACTTTCTCACTTTAAATAACCCATCATACCAATACATATGTCATGGTGTGTGTGTTTGTGTGTGTCTATTTTCTTGTTTTTTTGTTTGTGTGTGTGTGTGTGTGTGTGTGTGTGTGTGTATTATCATAATATTTTTATATATTAAATTGGTTAATAATATATATAAATTATATATTTTATATAATATTATATATTTTAATATAATATATATAAATATCATTTTAATATATTAAATATATCACTTATCTTCAATTCCACTTGACTACTCCTAAGGTGCATTTGCATTCAAAAATATGTGGGAGTCCCCAATGAATTTGAAATTCAAATTTACCTTGAAAAATGGGGTCCATATAATTTCAACATATTTTTAAGAGGAATAAAAATCATTGAACATGTCTGACCTGATACATATTCCTAGTTTGTTTTTAATATACATTGTAGAGTGCTAACAAATCAAAACAAAGTAGGCTGTAGAGTGTCGGAAGTGTTGACAATAAGCATTAATGTCATTTTTTCAAATCCTTATAATTATGTATTTAATCTTTAAATATTATTTAATATATTTTTTATCTATCTAAAATGTGTGATTTATTTGTCTTGACTTGGACCTTTTATTCATTATTTACCAATTTATGTTATGAAATTATTGAGATTCAAATAGTCTACCTAGATTTTTGTTATGAAATGGTAGAGATGAGGATTGTTTAATGCTTACTACTATTTATTATTAATTATTTCCTTGTGTGTGGAAAACCAATATAGACCTAAATGGTGAATGTGAGGGTAATGATGACATTTTATAATAACTATAATCAACTAATCTTAGTAACCAATATATTTAATAGTTTCAGATCTAAAAAATTATAGATAATCACTCAGACCAACCAAAAGGACCATATTATAACCTCACAAGTACACATTGATGTCTAAATTCTCTTTCAACTTGAAAAGGTATACCTAGAATATTAATCTATGCATTGATGTATTTTGTGAGTCTTGTAAACATTTGTAGCTATACAATTTTATGCACTGTAAACAAGTTGTAATAATATTTTAGGTGAATTTAATTTATGAAAATATTGTTTTTTATTTCTATAACTCTACTCTTTCATGTTTCATCTCTTCTTGCATGTTTATTTAGTGAAATTACAACACTCTTATTTGTTTTTGACTATCCTTGTAGTCTTAGTCTTTTATTTTACCTAGTGTCATTGGTTGTTGCCCACCTGGGCCTACACATTATGTTTTTTCTACCATAGAGAGAAATAAGACATGGGAATTAGTTGAAATTCCAAAAATAAAATAGGTCATAAGGTTAAAGTGGGTGTATAATATAAAAACCACTACTAAAGGAAATATAGAGATGCATATAGCAAGACTAGTTGGGGAAGGGCTACAATAAAAAACTCAAACAGGTTTACAATGTGATGTTTGCACCTATATTAAGTCTAAAAATGATGAGGACAATCATATCCATTGTTGCTCAATATAAATGGAAGGTACATCAAATGGATGTCAAGTCAATCTTCTTGAATGGAGTGTTAGAAGAAGAGGTTTATGTAAGACATGTTGATGTGCATCTATGTCAAAAATGCAATGTTCATAGTAGATTAATTTATCTATGTTTTTTGTGTAGGTCCTAGAATAACTTAGGGATTAATTCAATTTTGATGAAATGATTATATGATTACCACCTTTAGCCTATAAACAAACCCTGTTGTAAGGACACCAATAAATTTGTAGTGACCTAATTTATTTAACATTTCCTTTTGTTATTATGGTGAAAATTGTTTTATATTTTGCCAACTATTGCCCAAAATCAAACAAGAAGATGAATATTTACAATGAGTAGTAAATTAGTGTGATTCATGTAAAATAAATAAAAAAGGGAAGAATGGTTGAGAAGAAAAGAATATTTTCCTTGAAATAATAAAGATCAATAGATTTGATTTGGTTCTTTTTTAATATAGTGCAAATAAAACAAGCATTCATGAAATTCTAGTGATAGACTTAAAATTCCTTAAATGCAGTGGTGACTCTAGGGTGTATGAAATGGACATATATGAGAAGTATGTCCTAAAAAATGGCTACCCACAATAAATTACTTTAAACACGTTTGTTTTCATAGTAGAATATAAATAGATCATACATAGACAAATTTTATTAGAATAGCAGAAAGCACAAAATAAAAAGATGTATTAGAAGCATTATTATCAGTTTTAATCATTAGAAACTAAAACCATCTATCATTTACAAAGGTTGAGAAATACTAAAATGTGGGAAACAATGAAATAGCAAACAAATTCTTAGAATATCTCTTTCTATTAAATTTAATTACACAAAGTTCTATTCTAAAAAATAAATGAGGGGGGGGGGGGGAACCCCTATATATAGGCCTCTTCAAATGCCTGAGATGGTTGCATCAGTTATAGAAGAACTGAATACATGACAATTATCACTAGATAAAAGTTTCTCATGTTCTAAAAACAAAAAATGTTCCCTATTCAATGTGGGAATCTTCTTACAACATATTTATTGGAACTAGAAGATGAGATTTATCAAAGAAATAGCTTGACAAATGGCTATTTTGATCTTGAGGTGCCAAATTGGAATCTTATTATTTTTTATGATGATGGAGCTCCCAATGTAATAAAAGAGGAACATGAAACCAAAATGACTCAAGAGGAAATAATTCCTAGTGTAGATAAAGAATAAGAATTTCCTAGAGGTTGAAGAGGAAGAAGATCCTATAGTGTCCATATGTGATTTTTATGCACCTATTTTTTAGCTTCTATTTGTTCCTTCCATGCCTTGGAGCACTTTTTATAGTCTCTATCAATCAATTTCATGTCTATGATGGGTTTATTTAGTAGTTTGACAATGAAATATAGCATTGCATCATGTTTAGTTAAGAGAGTTACATCTTCATTAATTTATATTTATTTCTCTACACTTTGATTAGTCGATGCTACCCAGTCCATCATCTCTTGTCCAAAGGTTACTCTTCAAGGTATATCCTATTTCTTGAAATTGAAAATAAACTTTTGGAGTTGTGCTTTGAAAGCATCCTTTCTAATTATGGTACCTTCTCTATTTGCAAGCTGTTTTATTTCAACCTCCTTGAGTAGAGTTATAACTATGTCATCTTACTGAGAAAGAGACTGACCCAAGGATCTCATATCATCAATCCATTTATTTAAGGATTTCCTCATTCCAATGATGTAGGACTAAGCAATGTTTAGATCTTCCAAGGTTGAGTAGAGTTATAACTCTATCACCTTGTTGAGTAAGAGACTGGCCCAAGGATCTCATATCATGAATCCATTGATTTAAGTCTTTCCTCATTCCAATGATGTAGGATTGAGAAATGCACAAATATTCTAAGGATACTAGGTTTAATTCATAAAATTTATTCAACCTAATTAACTCTACCAAGTTGATCACTTTGTTATCATAATTCCCATAGGTATTTTTTTCTTTAAGAATTTTGATATAAACCTCATCTCCTTTTAATTTGTATTGAACTAAAGAATTTAGAGTATTAAACATGGCCTCAACTACCCATTCCACTTTAGTTATAGTTTATTATGGTAAGGTGGATTTATTTTGTTGTTCTAACTTAGTTTTTTTTTGTTGCATCCCTTTCATCAATTAGGTGGCCACATCACCATCAAAACATTACTTTAATAAATTATAAAATCACCACCCTTTCTTTGTCCATGTGTCTATTATCATAGGCTTCACTTTTTATTGAAGTGACTTGGCTTTATATCTCCTAAGTCCCATTAGCATTTAATTTTCACCTACTATAGGTTCTTTATGAATAGATGTATGCCACCTAGGTGATACTTTTGACACATACTTAACACTTGGCACCCTCTCAGGTATTTTATCCTTTTATTCTAAATATCAAACCAATCAAGTGGATCATTCAACACTTTACCAAGTGTTGTATTTTGATTGGATCACTCATCTAAAATTGTCACATAAATCGACCCCTTTCATCCTTTGACTGACATAGCCTCAGAACTTTTACTAGTTTTCCAAGTGGAAAGTTCTTATTAACTCATGTTATCAAATGGATTTGTTATATAAAATTATTAATGGACCTAAATGTCATGACACTTCACTATATGTCACTTTTTAATTTGATTACGTAATCATTGGGTTTAATAGATTCCTTTGGTCATATTATTTTTATGAGATATGGGTCCATTTGTCTTCATCCCATTTCTCCCAACTACTTCATATATTTCATGTCACATCTAGATACCTAAAATTAAGTGACTTGCTACCAAGTGTCATCTTGTTGTGTAATTTTTATATTATAAAATTAAAATATTGCATTTTTACTATGGGGCATGAATGAGTACCAAGTGGCATAATGTAATAGGATTGTATTTTCATGATTATTAGAAAATAACAAAATCTTTAGAATTCCATTAATGGATGTCATATGGAATGTTTCAATTGAATCATGAGGTCACAAACTTTTCACCTTATTCGTAAGCTAAAATGTCAGAACTAGGTGATAAGTGTAAAAATACCATTGTGTTATGTTGTCTCTTAGTTTTTCAAAGGCTAAAAAATATGTGACAAAGTTTATAAATTACATAATTGGGTCACCAATGCATTCAACAATGTTGTATGTCATTTGAAGCTGAGCTAACATTAGGGTTCCTTCCAAATAAAAAGGTGCAAAAGTTAAAAATCCACAAGATAACAAGAAAAGTGGAAAGCCTAAATTTGAAAACCTCAAGCACAAAATTATACTTGAGATTCAGTCTAAAACTTAAGATTAAGGTATACCATAATCCCAAACATGAATTTTGTCACAATTAAAGATAGACTATGCTTCAAAAAACCTTGATTAAACAACCTTGGTTGAGTTCCAAAGATCATACTATGGATCATACACATTCACTCATATATCCATAACTTGATTGGCCCCCACACACCATAGTTATATCAGATCCCTTTAAATGACCTTTGGAATAAACATGGAATTTATTACAATGCCCTTTAAGGTATCTCTTAGGAAACACCTTGAAATAAAACTCCAATCATGTGCATGTTCAAGGTATCTACTAGGAGACCCCTTGAAGGTACTATAAGGGACTTCAATGTATCCCCTAAGAGATACCTTCAAATAAAATTTCAATTGTTTGAATGTTCAAGGTATCTACTAGGAGAACCCTTAAATTTACTATAAGACCCTTCAAGTATCTCCTAGAAGATACCTTGAAGGGAATTGTAGTAATTTCAAGGGTACCTTAAAGTTATCTCCTAGGAGATACCTTTGAAACACTCATAAGGGTACCTTGAAGGTATTACAATGCCCTTCAATCTCCTAGGAGATACCTTGAAATAAAATTACAATCATGTTCATGTTAAAGGTATCTACTAGGAGACCCATTAAAGGTAATACAAGACCTTTCAAGGTACCTCATAGGAGATACCTTGAAGGGCCTTGTAGTACCTTAAAGGTTACCCTAATGCATATTTGAAAGGTATATCCTAGGAGATACCTTATACCTTTCACACATGCATTAGGTTACACTCAAAATTACTACAAATTCCTCCAAGGTATCTCCTCACAGATACATTGAAAGAAAATTATAATTATTTGCATATTCAATTAATATTATCATAGTTTTTCAAAATTTCTCTTAAACATGCTAATTATAGGGATAGGTTCTGCAACAAGAAGTGGAAAGGAATAATAATAGCATGAATGCATTTATATAATCTTTAATTTCATACACAAAAAAAATATAAAGATAAATTAACATGGTATTAATAACTTTATAACATAAACAACATAATACAAGATAAAACAAGCTAAAACAAAAAAGAGTAAATACTACACACTAGTCATATGTAAAAGAATCTTAGGAAATCCATAATATAACTAGCATATTAATATCTATCACACATCAAAAAAATATTCCATTATATCAAAGCTCTATATATACATTTTTACATGGCTCTATCTCTTCACATTATATCCTTCTAGAATACAAAAAGAAATACTCTTGGTATTCTTATATCTATTACTTGGGAAACAAGGTTGAAGACATCCAAAATATAATATATATGATAAAATGATACCTTGTGCACATGTGTTCATCAATTATAATTTTGAAATTTTACGAGGCCCTACTCCACATCCAACACTTTCCTAGACTTAAAATATTTTTTTATCTCAAGACAAACTCTAAACTCTAATCTCAGCTAAAGTTAGAAAGGATTATCCTTTCACAAAAGTGGAAATAATTTCTCTAGGTGTCATTTAGTAGTTTTAACCCTTTTCACACTACTTATCCACCCTTTTGGGTTTTACACTAAGTATAATACTTACCTACCACCCTTTTTAGTTTTCCATAGACTAGATTAACCAAGTGGCCATCCTGGTTATGGGTTTTCAACCAACCTAACCCTATTCCTAATGCTTATGACTATGTTTCAAATTACAATTTTTTTCTTAAACTACAAAACATGAAATGTGCATTTACCTACTATAGAGGTGGTGCCAAAGTTTGGATAGGTGGTTATCTAGGTTCTGGCTACTCATACTACACCTTTGTATCTAACTTTCTCTTCTATAAAATTGGTTGGAGATCCTATGGTGGAATTAACATAGGTTATTATATGATATGCATAATAGTTTGTTCAACCTATGAGAGTTCATACTTTATATTTTTCCAATTATCAAGTACTTCCCACACCATGGTAAGAAAAATGCTTAGTGGAATCTGAATTAACATCAAATTTTGTACATCTTCTTCTACTACCATGATAAGGAAGGGTCTAGAATTTGATAGCTTAAGTTAGATATCTAAAACAATATCATCCAATATGTCTAAAGTCCTTTGGGCTTGAATAGCCTCAAATGTGTTATGAATTAGCTCATTTTTCCAAACTTATAGCTTCTTCATCATGGTATCTTTGGTGTCTATCAACTATTGAAATGCATCGATCAATGTTTCTATAGTAGCCATTTGATCAATCATTATAAATTCAGATTTATTTGTCATTGTAAACTCTATTTTTATAATAGCCAAGTATTTATCAAGATGTTGCCTCCAATCAAGTTTTCCTTAGTCTATCTTCATAGCCTAATGTGTAGTAGTATCTAGGAATTATAGATATTCCTCTATTATTTTTTAAAATGTCTTCCATTTTAGCATGGATAGGTTGCCCTTGGGTGTGTATTACGAGCATTTTATTTATATTCACCTAATCCTTTGTTATTTGAGTAAAAAATGTAGTGAGTTGTTTATCCTCATACATTACTTGATCATCAAGGACTTGTGTAGCCAAAGCTGGACAAGTAGAATTGATGATATTCCTAGCCTTAGTAAGTTTATTTTATGCTTTTTATTTCTCCTCACATAGCTAAAAAATGTTTTTCTCTACTTTTGAAGTATTTTGCATAACAGATTCTTGGAATGTAGCTGATCCTTCAATTTTATTGGGAAATGATAGCTTAAAAACATCCAAATATGTCTCCATGGAAGTGGGAGAAGGCACGGTGGATGTGGTTATAACTGTGGTAGGATTTGGAGTAAATTTAGCCAATGAAAGCAAGAAAGTAGTATGATGAGCTGATGTGGTTAGGACATACCACAACTATTGGGTAGAGGGGTGAGACTTTGACAGTGAATTCTTCTCCAATATACCTGATTGATTTACATCCTTATGGCATGATGCATTTCTACTTCTACCTTTTTGTTAGATCCATTTTATTTCATAATATGTGCCTCCACTTCATATTAAACCTTAGTTGTGACATCATCATGAATTCAAGTTACCTCCTCAGCCTTGGCATCTACCTCATCCTTAAATTTGGTGTCATCCTTCGCTTTAGCTTTGGTATTAGCCTCAAATTTTTCCTTGGTAACTTGTGCCTCTACTTTGCACTTGTCTTCCTCTTCTTTTTGGTATTATTCTTTGGCATATTTTTATCATGCCTCTTATTCTATTTTATTTTTTTACACATCTTTCACCTCTTGATCCTTTAATTCTACCTCTTCCTGATCCCTTCTCTTAGCCTCTATTTATTTGGATTTTTTATGTTGGGCCTCTGCTTCATTATCTTGTCTCTAAATAACCACTTTTTCTCTCTCTTCATTTTAGCCTCTACTTCCTTGAATTTCTTTCTCTCAACTTGAACTTCTTTGGCATTATTTTTACTAACCTCAACTTCTTTGGATTTATTTTTTTGTTCTTCCTCCTTGTCATGATGTTTGTCTTGTTCTTATTATATAGCTTCCTATTATTCACATTGAACTTCCAATGTAGCTAATTATTCTATGGACTCTTTCTTATTTTTGTCCTTCTCTACTTTTTCTATTTCCTTCTTTCTTTGTATCCTCCTTTATACTAGATCTCACATAGTGGTATCTAGAGGTCCCTCGATTATATCTACATCATCCATTTACATATCAAATTATGAGTACTCCAAAGATTAAGATTCCATAACCACACCTCTATGTACAAAAATATTTATGGACTCCCCCAAAGGGATAAGTATATCCTTGTGTCTCCTTATGCCCCTAAAATTCACCTAATGGGCACTACTTGTTATGACTATATATCCAACAGATACCATACATTCTTGCATGGTAGTTAAAGGCTTGAACCAATGATGTGTACATTTTTTATGAAATAGTGGCTATAATGAGATCCCTTGCTCTGGTGCATCTACACTCTATGTAGATGATGAACCAACTATTGGATCTATTTGGAAAATTTCTAATTCAAGTTTACACTAAGATTATTCTTAACCTATAGTATCCACAATAATGGAGGGAGGGGGTTTAGTAATATCAAATAAAAGGTATCTACCTACCTTATTCCACACTTGGTAAGTATGCACTAAATTCAAGAAAAATAATTTCTTCTTCTCTTCCTTATCATAGACCTCTTGACTAATGTCTTCAATCATACATTGAATAACTTCCTATTCATAAACCCCTAACTTTGTGAGATCTCACTCACAAGCTATCCTTGGCATATGTGAGTTGTCCAACCAAGACTTAGTTTGACTTGATCTATTTCTAAATGGTGGTGGTGATTATCTCTACATAAACCCCTTCCATTTTATTTTTTATTACTATGGGGTATATGTACACTATTTTGATGAGGCTTGTGGTTGCACAACTGAATGCACTTGTGTTTGTTCTTGACCAAGTTATTATGCACCTAGAGGTATAATTTGAATAGGTTGTACTAAACTCATGGATAGGTCTCTTTGCCTCCATACTTTGGATTTTGATTTAACTATTGTGATGTAAAATGGCATTAGAGCCTAAGTTGGCATGGCCAACTCATATACCTTGATTTGAATACCATTGTACAACTTAGTTACTAATGCATGCTACCCCAAATATTACATGACATCTTATGGAATTAAAATTTATGACCTCATCAAAGCTAGATACTCAAGCCATCATGTGTTAAAAAACCCTATATTATCATAATATATCCCTATCTTAGTCCAATGATTCTTGTGAGGGAAGTAGTAGGCTAAAAGTTTTTAGTAACATTAACTTGTCCTAGCGAGGAATTCTACGGGGTGAAGCATAACAACAAAACCAAAATTATTATTGGAAATTTTGTGAGATAATTGAAAGTAACTTATTGATATTAATGGAAATATCAAATGTAAGAACTTAGGCTAATTAAAGTTCTCATTCAGGTGTATCATGCAATACATAATGTCAATTACTCAATTTTTTACCTACTTGGTCTACTTTTTTATTTGCTAAAACCTCATTGTTATAATCTCTACAAAAATACACACCAAAAAATCTTCAATGGATTCAATTGGGGTTTCCATACTTTCCCTAGTGGGAAACTTCTCCCAAACAATTGAATGAATTGGCAATGTAGTGTACTTGTATGGTAATAAGGATTTTTCATGATTCAAGAGGCTTGTGGCTCTTGCCATGGTCTACGCATTGATTCATATGTCGATATCTTTAGAAAAATTAATATCCCCATTATTTTATCTTCTTAATGAGGTATGCATGACCTCATATAATTTCTCAAATGTAGGTAACATGATTACCCTCTCTATATCAAAACCCTAAATTAGATGCTAAAGTGTAAGAGCTCCTACTTGTGCACCTGGTTATGTATTAGGGTAAAGAGAGTAACCTTGTAAATTTACATTAAATATAAGGGATTTGGGTCATTGTATTTGGTTTTTTGAAGACATATCCTAATCTTTATTTCTTCCTTCTATGTATTTTTGAGTGGGATCAAAAACTGGCTCTTATCCATGACTATACCTATACTCTATACTATTTGATTTCTTTCTTTTAATAAAATATGGGTCTCAATTTTTTTCACAAGAGTATATCAAGATAAAATAATAGAGTACTCTTATTCTCTAAAGTCTATAATGTTTTGGAATTATTTATACCCTTCATTTTATAGCTTTTGACAACCAATTTTCTCTTTCCAAGCTCTTTAAATGCACTAACTATGTGTGTATAAGTAATCTTACTCATATTTAATGTTTTATCTTTGATAGTGACATTTTTGTCTCCAAAAAAATTAATTTACCCCATAAAATATACTTAATGTGACCCTCTATCACTTCTTCTATCCACTCTATTTAATGAATCCACCTTCCACATCCCAACTTGATCTACCTCAAACAAGATTCAATATTTTGAAACATCACATCATTAATGGTCTTGCATGATTATTAATAGTCCTTATGCCATATATGTCTTATCAGAATCACTTTCTCATACTTAATTGAGCTTAATGTAGTTGTAGTCAATTATACTTGATGTTCTATCACTATAATGTGATCACACCCTATAATCATAGCCTCTTCTTAGATGTTGCGATGTGAGACTATGAACAGACTATACAAGCATTCAAACATAATAAAACAAAATAAAAAATAGAAACACACAACATTAACTACCTAGTGCCACTCAGTACCCATGTAGAGACCAAGAACCTAAGAAGAATACATGTGGTGATGATTGAGTAAAATCATAGATTAAATCCCAACAATGTAGATAGATTACCAAAGGGTGAAGTGATACCCAACAAATGAAGACATTAAGACTAGCTAAGGAGAAGCAATATAGATTTTAAAAGGTAACAAGTGGTATCAAAGTAAATAAATAAGTGTTATCCTTAGCATGAAATTATCTTAAACTTGATTTCCCATCAAAATGTCAAAGTGAAGATCAATAACTTTTTATTCAAGGGAGTAATATTCTAAATTACATAGCTTAAAATTAACCAAGGCCTTATAGAAGACATGAGATTAGACAACTTCCTAAAGTAGTTAGAACACATAACTTAGTAAGAGATGTAAAAGATCTAAGGAAAATATATCTTGAGATAATTTCAAAGGGAACATGGAGAATCACTCATAGCAGCACATACAAAGAAATAAAAAAGTAGAATAAATGAAAATTTGACATGGATTGATAAGAAAATGAGATCAAAGAAAATATGAAGAAAATGAGTTTTCCTCACTAGTCAGAAGAACCAAATAAGTTCTTCAATAATAAAATATATGCTTATATATATGTTGGAATAATTTATTATTACAATCTTGCTTAGTTATCAAGCAGTCAATGAAGAAATTATGCATCTAGAAGCAATTATGTTACTTTGAGATACATATAATAAAATGTGAATGGACAAATAAGAGTATGAACCAATTGTAACTTCATTTGGATTAGTTTATAATGAGGTTTATCTTCCTAATTATATCAATGAATAGTCAATGTAAGAAATTAAATATTAAATATTGCCTATTTTTCCTTTGAGAATTGGAGTATGTTGAGGATTGAATCCACTTGCATGTTGAAAGTTGTATCTAAAATTATATGATTAATATATTGGTATTCTCTTCTTATTTTTTGATGTGTTATAAAAATCCCCTAAACTATAATTAAATTTAATGTTATTACCAAGATCATTTAATTTATGGTGGTGCATCATAGACATGATGGACTAGCATTGTCTATATAATAACATTGCTTGCTATTATAAAAACTGTTGGCAAATTTGGTCCCAAAAATACTGTTAAAATCAAATCAAGACTAAACCTATTTTTCCATCATGTTTAGGGGCTTTGATTTTTTACTAGGTTTGGCACATTTGATTATTAAAAAAAAATTATATAGAGAAATAATTTACCCTACCATTCCTACTACATTTGTCTTGATGGTTTGCTAGAGATCTTGATTTGAGAATTATTCTATGCAAAGAAGTTTTTTGATGTTATTGGTTAGAAATTGGAAATACAATTAGATTATGAAACAACTATTCTAATTGGATATAAGAGATCATTCTAGTTATCTTGAGGATAACATTAGTCATAGTGCAAAAATAGTCTTAGGTGTATGTATTAGCTATCTTTTGAATAGAGTTATAGATTTCATGTTTACATAATTTCTGTTTGACTCTTGCTCATGTTGGCGTTATGGTTTGTGTGTTAGCTATACTTAATTCCCATTGATTATATTAGAACCAACACATATTTAATTTATTAGTATTTGAAGAACTACCTTAATAAAGGGATTAATCTAATTTTTACCAAATTATTGCCCTTTATTTTACATTTTTAATGAGAAATGATCTACCCATTACATAAAAAATAACCCATTTGTAGAAGAACTAATCATGACATTTTTAATATCTTGAGGAAATTAATCGAACCTTTGATGTAAATAATCACAACCTACCCATGATATATCATTTAATGTTTCTTGTGCCTTAGATCACTAGTATGTCCTAAAAATAAGTGGATTCCTTGTCTTATGTGATGTTTAATAATTTATTTTACTTAGATTAGATTAGTTATTAATTGATTAAGTGGGTCATAATTTTAGCCTTACATAAATCAACGCTAGAGGGGTGGCCCTAAACCTTTGAATATTGGAGTTTGTTTGAGATTTCTTAGCTAATAAGGCATTATCATAAGTGTGTTATAATTTGTATTTCATTGAGTTTCATGGTCCTAATCTCCAAATTACTTGTTGGATTTTACATAGACACCTCCTCCTCCTACTTTTTCCAATTCCTATTGTTTGCTCAAACACACTAATAGAAACTAACACTAGGAGGGTTGGACATATTTCCAATATTATAAGTATTTTTATCTTAAAAATATAGATACTCTAAGATTATTATTTATTATATAATATTAGATCATCCATATTCTTTTCATTTTGTTACGTGCCTAAAGCCCATAGTAACAGAGATTAGTATTTTCTCACTTTGGAGTCTTCTTCCAAGATCACATGATATAGAGTCAAGTTGGGACACAAAAAATAGTTTGTTATCCTCTCCAAGTTCATAAACATATTATGTCTAATTTAGGTAGAGACAAAATATTAGTTTAATCAACCACATCATCCCCACAATATATCTCTAATAGACCATTCCAAATGGCTACATATTGGTTACTTAGATCAATCATAAATATTATTGGTGATGATCATGATTTACCTAGAAATTATAAAAATTATCTTCTAAAGTTCAATCCAAACATTGGAAGGACTAAATAAGGTAACATTACATCTTAAAAAAAATCCCTCAATTTACTCAATGTTGAACATGAAGATGTAGCTTGTAGGTTATTTCCCTTCAATTTGTTTGATCAATCTTATGATTGGTTGTTGAATCTCCCAAAAAAAAATAATTAAATGATGGAATAAATTGAATGCCATGTTTTTATCATAGTTTGGTCAAGTAGTCATTCCAATCATCTTTTACTAATAATTTAATTGCATGAAAATGGAATCAAATGAGCCTATATGCCATTTTAATGCATGTTTTTAGAAAATATATAGTAGGGTAACATACTTATATAAGCCAAATGATTAATTAGCTTTAAAAAATGTTCGTAAATGCCTTAGATACATGGATTAACACTTTATTAAGGAGATATTCAATTGTTACTGACTTTACCATTGCATATGATGACATAATAAAAGTGGATATGAAATTCAATTTGTAAGGACACATGTTGTCCACCATTCCCAATGTTATTTAAAACATGCCTATGTTAAATTTAAGCCCACCTAAAAAATAGAATATTCCATTTCCATAGTTGATCTAAGAGGATCTATATTTCCCTCCAAAATAGAATTTGTCAAATCATAAGTTGATCATTATCATGGTGAAGGGCTCATCAAGAGCTTTCTGTTGCATTTCATGGATCACAAAATGAAGCTCATATTTGTGAGTTATGACATGTGGAAGATCAAAATGGGCAAGTAAAAAACAATGGGTTTTGGATGTAGATAAGTGGTGAGAGGTCAATAATTGATGAAATAATGACAGGTGGCGAATGGAGATTGGTCCACATGGTGGGTCTCAAGCCACCATATGGCTTGCCACCATTTATAATCATCCAATTTTAATTAATATAAATATGTAATTAATTAATAATACATTTCATGCCACTTAAATGTCATTTATACCACCTACTGTGTGACATCCATGTCAACCAAAGATTCTACCAAATGTTCATACCACATAAAACAACCCATGATTTCCACATACCCCACATACCACACCACAATTCCACATACTTTCCACATGCCACAAAACCCAATGAAATACATGTTAATACCAATATCTTGGTATTATCCACTATGAATTTCATGGCATATAAATAATTAAAATTACATCCACTTTCCCAATGTAGGATAAAAGGATATGTGGTAAACCCAAAACTATTGGAGTGGGAATCAAACCTTGGCAAGTTTAGTAAAAAGATAAACTCCCAACCAATTGGGATGCTTGTGTAAACAATATATAAAGGTGTTGAAGCTCATTTTAAATCCAAGTTTGGACATTAATACTATTATTCCAAGGCATGTAAAGGAGTGCTATAGACTTTTGGAGTATTTTAATTTGCCTTAGACTTTGTAAATGATTTGAGAGTAATACTCTGACAGATTTAAAGTATGTGAAGATGATTTTGAATTATTATTATTATTATTATTATTATTATTATTATTATTATTATTATTATTATTATTATTATTATAAAGTGATTTTTTATATAATTAATAAGGAGTGATCCCCTATTAGAGTAGATCTAGAGATGTAGGCTTATATTTGAACTCTGTTATCAAATCATGTGGTATTTTTTGTTTAATTAGTCTTTTTATTATATTGCACTCTTAAATTTTGTTTATTTTGGATATTTAAAAATTGATTTTAATTCCGTAATCATTTAAAATTTCAATTTAATTAAATTATTATATTAAGGTTTTGATCCAATTATAATTGTGATTTATACTATGATGATACTTGTTGAATTATAATTACAGATCAGATTTGGTATCAGATCAAAATTTATATTTAACCATGTGGATTGCTAGTGTATGTTGACAAGGTCGAGATCTAGGTGAGGTGAATGAGAATTATCATAATATGATCTAGAGATTGGATCAAGACATACTACATAAATGTGAGATGACTTGAGTTTGAATGAGATTTTAAACAATCCTTCTTTGAAATGAAGGACATGGTCAAGGAAATTTATCGTGAATGATGAATTAAGATGGAGCATGATGGATGTGGTAATTTTTTTGAGAAACCTTCCTCTTTTTTGGGTGATGGTAAAGATAAAAAATCTTTTTAATCTCTTACTTCACTAAAGATATATATTAAGTTTGAATTGATGATGTTTAATGGTGAGATTAATGCAAAAAAATTGGATAACTAGATAAAGAAAATTAAAGAATATTGCAAGGTCTAGAAGATTACAGATGATGAGGATAAAATTCACCTAGATACTATTTGAATGGGAGGCACAAATCCCATCTGGTGGGAGATTAAGTTGAATTAAAGTTATATTAATAAAGGTAACTCAATTTCCACTTGAAGTGAATTTATTGATGCACTCAAAAAGTAGTTTTATCCTTTAGGCTATATGAAACAAGCCATGATGGATTGGCAATCTTTTAGACAAACTAAAGGCCAAAGTATTCAAGATTATACACATGAATTTAGTAAAAAGGCCTTACTTTTGAATATTCCTCTTTATACATAAGAAACACTGCTTAAGTATATAAGCAGGTTGCATAGTTACTTTAAACACATGATTCTAGTTCTCAATACCACTAGTTTAGATGAAGCATGTGCTAAATCCATTAATTTAGAGGCTAGAGGAAAATATACAAAATAATCTTTTCCTAAAGTTAAAATTAAACAATCTAAAGTTAAGCATTCTAGATGGTAAAGTTTTGGAAAGGGTAAGCAAAAATCCACTATTACTATTCATAAAGAAGAGGGCAAGCCATTTTTCAATCATTGCAAGAAAAATCATGATGATTCTAAGTGTTGGAAATTAGATTATATTTTAAGTCCTCTTAATAGGTTTAAGGAGAAAGATAAGAAAGCTAATACTGTAGTTCAAGATCTAGGTTCAGACTCTGGGAATGAAACTAAGATCACAGCTATGACTATGCAAAATTGATCTTCTCCTTTTATTTATAACACTAAGTTAACTAATGTTTCTTCCTCTTCAAAAAAATAAACTTTTCATGATGATAATAAAATAAATGAGTTATTCCACATTAAATTTGTTTCAAAACATACTAAAATTTACACTCTATTTGATAGTGGATCACAGGAAAATTTGATTTTTGAATAGATTGTTAAAAATTTAGGCTTAAAAACAACTCCCCATCTGAAACCCTATCCACTTGGTTGTGTGTGTGATGATGAAAAATTTCAAGTAACCAAAAATTTCAGATTGAAATTTGTCATCACATCTAAATTCATGGATGAAGTTGATTTGGATGCAGTCCCTCTAGACATATATGAGATTGTTTTAGGAAGTGATTATATTTATGATAGAAAAGCAATATTCTATAGGGAAGACAATAAGTGCTTGCTTGTTAAGGATGAAATTAAATATATAATTAAATCACATCATGTTAATATGAGTCTTTCCTTGGTTACAACAGGGCAAATGAAAAGATTAGTCAATTCAAGCAAGAATTTTTGTCTCATGTTGATTAAGTATAAGGAAAAAGAAATTCCTAGGCTATGGAAAATTTTGATCCTAGACATAAGAAAGAATTGGTTGAAATAATTTCTAGTTCTGATGATGTGTTTTAGGATCCCAAAGGGTTACCCGCTAAAAGGGGAGTTCAACATGAAATTCAATTGTTACAAGATTCTCCTCTTCCTAACATTGGCATGCATAGGTTATCAGTGGTGGAAAATAAGGAAATCAAGAAGTAAGTAACAGAAATTTTAGAAAAGGGTGTTATTCATTCTAGTACATCTCATGTTGGTTCACCTATCATTTTGGTGCAAAATAAAGATGGCACATGGATAATGTATGTTTATTTCCATGCTTTGAATAAAATTACTATTAATAATCATTACCCTCTTCCTCGTATTGATGATTTTCTTAATCAATTAAGAAATGCTATATATTTCACTAAGTTAGACTTAAAAATTGGTTGTCATCAAGTTATAATTAATGATGGTGATATTTGAAACACTAATTTTAAGACAAAATAGGGATTGATTGAGTGGCTTTTCATGCCTTTTGGGTTGTGCAATACACTAGCTACAATCATGTGTTTGATGAATGATGTTTTTAGGCCATTCCTTGATGATTTTTTTATAGTCTACTTAGATTATATTATGATCTTTAGTTAGTCTTGGAAAGATCATGTAATTCATATTAGGATAGTCATGGATGCATTGAGAAGGGAGAAACTTTATTTGAAATTGCCTTAATGTGAATTTGGAAAGACTTATTTGGTTTACTTGGGTTATATTATAGGACATGCTGAACTAAAAATTGATCCTACAAAGGTGAAGGTTATAGTTAAATAGCCTAAACCCAATAATGTAAATGAGCTTAGAATTTTTCTTGGTGTAGTACAATATTAAAGAAAATTTATTGTTATTTTTTTACTTATTGCATCACCCTTGCATTCTTTGACTAGTACAAAATAAGTTTTTCAATGGGGAGGCAAGCAACAAAAATCATTCAAAATTTTGAAGACAAAGATTAGTACTGCTCCTATCTTGGCACTTCCTAATTTGTAGTAGCCATTTGAGATTGAGATAGATGAAAGTGATTATGCTATGGGATCTATTCTAATATAGGGAAAGAAGCCAATATTCTATCATTATAAGACCTTCACAAGTGTAGTAAGAAACTATCCAACTTGTGATAAGGAATTATATGCATTGGTTCAAAGTGTTAAGAAATGGAAACATTATGAGTAAGGACATAGTGATACCTATAAATCATCAACCCCTCCAGTATCTCCAGTCACAAGCCAAGCTACAATACTCTAGGCATTTTCATTATATGGGTTTCCTACATTAGTTTCATCTTGTGATTAGGTATAAGAAAGGTATTTAGAATAAATTTGTTGACATGCTTTCTAAGCCTCCTATAGTAGTTACATCTATTCTTTAATAACATAGTTCTTTGACTCATGAAAGTTATAAATAATATTATATTGATGATGATGACTTTAAGAATGTGTAAAATGAATTAATGATTGGAAAATATGTAGAAGAATTAGACTATCATGTCAATAATGGACTTTTGTATCATTTGGGAAAACTTTGAATTCCTCAAGATGAAAGGGTGCACATGATTAGAGAAGCACATACTTATCTTATTTTTGTTCATTTTAGAGTTGGTAAAATGGTTGCACATTTAAAAATGTATTATTACTAGCCCTGTATGTAGGAAAATGTTTCCAAATATATCAATGGGTGAGTTCTTTTCACCATAAACAAACCTAGTAATAGGAAACTGGGACTTTACACTCCCTTACCTATTCCTACTTATCCTTGGGAAAGTATTTCCATGGATTTTTTAGGGGGTTTACCTATGTCATGGAGGAAACATAATTACTTGTATGTGGTAGTGGATAGATTTAGAAAGATGGGTGTTTTGATTCCTTGCACTAAGCAGATTATAGGGTAAGGTAAGACACACTTATTCTTTCAGCATGTATGGGTTCATTTTGGTTTTCCCACTTCTATTGTTTTTTATAAGGATTCTAAATTTATTAGGGAATTTTCATAAACACTATGGGAATTAATGGATATTAATTTGAATAAGATAACTAAATTTCATCCATAGACTAATGGTCAGATAGAGGTTATAAACTACATAGTGGTACATTTACTTAGGGGTTATTATAGTAAACATCCCAAGTTGTGGGATGATCATTTATGCTATTTAAAACATGTTTACAACCATCCACTTCATTATTCTACTATAAAATCTCCTTTTGAAAATTATTATGGATATTTGCCTAAATCTCCTCTAGATGTTTATTATGGATAGGATTCAGCTACTGATGAACGTAAAGATGCTATTAAGGCCAATAATTTCATTGAAAAGATACATTAGGTAAATCATACTATCTAATATTAGTTAGAGAAAATTCAAGAAAAATACAAAGTATGACATGACAAAAATCACATTGATCACCAATTTGATATAGGTGATTTGGTATGGCTTCACATTAGTAAGGAAAGGTTGATAGGTGAAGGTAAGAAGTTGACACCAATTTGGTATGGTCCCTTTAGGATTAAAAAAACTAATGGTAAAAATTCTTTATAGTTGTATTTTCCATCTTATATGTATATTTATTCAATTGTGAATGTGGAAAATCTAAAATTGTATGAGCCTCCAATGATTATAGATCATCATGAGAGTGTAGATATTCCTTCTATGTATGATTTTTCTCTTGAGTATCTAACAAGACTACAAGAAGATACAATACTTGATAGGAAGGTTTAAACATCTTGATTGTTTTCCAAATATCTTTATTTGATAAATAATCTATGTAAATAAGTTTTTTGATGTTATCAGTGTGCAAGTTGATCTACCATTAGATTATACAACAACTAGTTTAATTGGATGTGAGAGCTCATTTTGGTTATATTGATGCTTACATTAGCAATGGTGTGTAAATAAATTTAGGCTTATGTATTAAATTTATCTTTAATATATTTATATATTTCATGTTCACATAATTTTCCTTTGAGTCTTGCTCATTGTGGTGTTCTAGTTTTTATAGTAGTTAGACTTGATGCCCAATTATTTTAACATAACCAACACTGATATAATTTATGATTATTATAAGAAATTTCTTAATAAATGGATTAATCTCTTTTTTCCCCTACTCTTTCCCTCTATTTTACATGTTTAATGATAAATTATCTATCCATTACATTGTAAATAACCCATTTGTAGAGGAACCGATTATGAGATTCTGAATATCTTGAAGAAACCAATTGAACCTTCAGTGGAAATAATCATAGCCTAAACATGCTATATAATTTGGAGTTTATTTTACCTTAGATCAATATAAGTTCATAAAAACAAGGGTACACTTTATCCCATATGATTTTGAATGCTTTTGTTCACTTAGATTAATTAGTCCCTAATTGACTAAGTGGGTCACAATTTCAGCCTAACATAAGTCACTCTTTATATTAAAATAGTTTTGTATAAAGAATGACATTAGTTTTTGATATATTGGTTCTATATTTATGACCTATGTTGATTTTGAATATAGTCTCATCTATGAAATATCCCTCTTATGTATCACTATAATCCTTAGAGGCACTACAAATGTGACCAATATGAACAAGTGAAATGGAAAATTTTCCATGATTTGAAAATTACCTCACTTCAAATTAATGTAATATCATTTATTCTCAAAATATTTTAAGGTTTAAAATTCATTAAATATAAAATTAAATTATACTTTTTCATTTAATTCCATGTTAACACTAAGAATAGAAAATACTCTTCCCACAACCCTATAAACTATTGTCCTCCTATTTTGATACACTCTTCCTTATTTTACTTTGATGTCTTTTGAAAATAATTGCACTAGATCATCCTCTCCAAATTATAGAGGCACTGAAAATATATAAAAAAATAATAAACATGAGATGAAATACAATAAGTAAAACATTACAAGATAAATATTTAGAAATAAATGTGAGATAAAGGAAACTGTGTGTGTGTGTGTGTGTGTGTGTGTGTGTGTGTGTGTGTGTGTCTTTGTGTAACTAAAAATATCATATGAGAAAGATATTATTGAAAAATAAATTATGTCCTCTAATGTGTCACTAATATCACCATGTCATGAAAATAATGAGACTCTATTGTTACTAAAATTAAAATATCTATGCTTGATAAAAAGGTGAAGAACTTGCATTATCACTATCATATATATGTAAATAAATTTATTCACATGGATGTGGCTACATATTATAAAACATATTTTTGAATTTTCACTCTCAAACTATCATTATATCCCACTATTTTAAACATAATATAATTTTAATGGATTTCATCACTATTCATTAACTATAAAGTTTGATATAAATTTATGGTGTTTGAATCCAAAATAAATGAAATTTAATTAGGATGATGGTTTCAAAAATAGTTCACAATTATAGTTTCTATAAATTAGGAAAATTTTATGATCATTGTCACTACATTAATACCTTAATTTTGTGTCACATAAAAGTGTGGAGACTCAAGAAACAAGAAGGTAACCTTAAACTAAATAGTTAATTACTTTATTGTTGTCGTGTCACACTCCTATTAATTAAACCATGAATTGAAATCTTGGACCACATTCTTATAATTTTAAAATTTGAAATGACCAAATTAAATTATTAATATCAAATGTATAATAAATTTATGATAATTAAGATGATTTTCATACTATATAATGTACCCTTGGCACACTAGTAGATTTCCCCCCCCTTTTTTTTTGGCTAAAACATATACCTTTTAACCTAATGTTAATATGTAAATCATATTCACCACATTATAACATATAAGCTCAAGACACAGTTACAAGATTTCACATTTACAAATGCCCAATGAAATTTTAAAAAATCATATTTAACACATATTAGTGAGACTCATTGAAGACTCTCTTCACACTCTAAAATGTTGTGAAAATTATATTGTATTAATTTTAACCTTTCCTTTGATAAATATAGTGATAGATTCATTCATTATTTACTCATACTACACTATCCAAATGATATAGCCTCTATTATAATAATATAAATTAATAATATTAAAAATAAATACTACGTTTATAAAGTTAGTAAAAGGGCATAAGACAAAATCTTAAGGCACAAGTGGGCTATCGACATTGAGGTTGATACATAGGGTCTTCCATTTTGTTTTACATGTGTTGACATTATATTCAAATTCCTCCCATTAATTCATTAAATTTTCATATTGAATGTGTGTGGTGGGAAAATATTAATAAATCCATATATACTAATCCTAGATAATAATGAGGAATGCCCACATTGTTGAACAAGTTCAAAGCAAAAAAATACTTGTATAAATTAATATGATATATATTAATATATAATATTCCATATTACATATACTCTATTTTATTTATTATAATATATAATATTATTAAATTACATTTATAAAATAATATATAATAAAATATTATAATATTTTATATTTATATTCGTATCTTTAGAAAGTGAATTTGGTACAAGCCCATCCTTTATGTCATTATTAAAAAAATGTATGCATAAGTTTACTATTTATAATAAGTGAGGCATATATTATCAAACCTTACTTGATTATTTATCTATTTTATAATATTTGAGTATGTTTATTAGTCATTTATCTTACTACTTTCTCATCAAAATCTCTAATTTTGGTATTCTCTCCTTTTAGATAGTTTTTAGTAACTAGATAAGAGAATTGTATGGCCATGTTGATTTAGAGTGGAGTTTTCTAGGCATATATTTTGGAACTTATTTTGAAGGGATTTTTTCAGTATTAGTTTTATCCATTTAGTCTTATATAGTGTTCTATTTTACATTCCGATATGTCCCAAATTCAAATTCAAAATAATCTATAAATACAAAGATTCTCCAAGGCATTAAATATGGTTCTTTCACTCTTAATAGTCTATCATTTTTTTTCATGTTATATCTATGTCTATTAAATTATCATTTAAATATGAATCTTCATTTACATACCTATGCTAAGGGTAAAATAAGAGAAATAACATCTATATTTTTTCATAATTCCACACACACACACACGTTAGTGGGAGAAATACATTTGAGTGTTATCCCTCTTTGAAGTTTTTTTATTTAGTGCAACTCTTGGTGTTTAAATAGGAATTGATCAAGGTCAGTCTAATTAGATCCTTTTTACCTGATCACCCCCACCCCTCCCCCATATTTGTATTCTAATTTGGTTAATATGTAGTAAAATATGATTTGATCATTGTAGATACTTCACATGATATTATAGTTACAAATATGATTTCATGGCACTATTTCATGCATTCTTAGGTAGTGAATTAATAAATTATATATCACAATCAACTAGTATAGGGTTTTAGTCAATAAGATCATGTAAAATGTAATAATGTTCTCTTAATATTCTCATGTCCATATTTATATTATGCTTATACATTTGATTTGTCATATATATATTCATATCTTCTCTACCTTTTTCTATAGAATCATTTCAAACTTAATTGAGACAAGTTCATTGTCACCAAGCTAGAGTGTATTGCATAATTGTCCCCTTGCAACAGACCTGCCCATTTTTCTAATTTTTTTCTTGATGCCAAGATTATATAATCACCTATTTTTATATTTTATACAATAAAATAGTCTTAATATTAAAATGGTATCCATGTGTGATCTAATTATATTTATCCTTATTACTTTAACAAAATAGTAAGTTCCCATATTTAGTAATTTGTCAAAATAAAAAAAATTGAATGTTATATATTTTTATCACTATTATATTTGTAATTTTACACCTATATATTAAAATAACAGAATTATAAATTCATATTATTTTTTTACCAAAACTAGGGTAACACATATTGGCTAATCAATACCTTTGTTTCAAGTATTACTTATTTTTATTTGATTTTTTCTCTAGGATTTCAATTGAATTTTTTATTTCTATTCACTAAATAATTTTATCTTTGGCCTTGGTGATTAAAAAATATTATTTTCATACCAAAATAATACTTCATTTTCATTTATATTTAGTTCATTATCTCTCTTTGTTTTCCTTTAAATTATGTTTATATAATTTTAAAACTCACAGGAGTTATCATTTTGGGAAATGTTTTTAACAGTTTTCCCTATGCCATGGAGTGATGGGTATTACTTCAATACTAAATACATTTATACCAATATGTATATATTTTAGTTTCAACCTACCTCACAATATATTATAAACACATATGGTTTGTTTTTCATCTATAATAAGCATTCAACCATTTTTATTACAGTACACTAAGAAGTGGTTAGCCTAGGGAATTTATTCTCAACATACCCCATGATATGGGATAGTATGGATATAATAATGATGATATCCTCCATAATTATTTCCTTTACATCCATATTCACTATTTATGAATAATATCAATCTATATGCTATCTTACAAAGCAAACACACCTTTCCTATATGTAATAATTTATAACCTTGATTTTTATATGAATGATTATTTGTTAGCACTAAGCATTATATTTATTATATTTGTTATATTTTTGTTTTAAAAATTAAAATTAGAATCAAAATATTTACCTAAATATGAAACTCTTAATAATTTTCACCCTTAATATTTAATATTTTTCTATCAATGTTAGCCCCTATGCTTATGATAATTAAAAGACTAATGATCATACTTGTACAATTTATTATTATAATCAATATTATGATTCATATAGATATTATTAAAATTTTAAAAATAAA
Organism: Torreya grandis; assembly: GCA_037957365.1. Lineage (NCBI taxonomy): Eukaryota > Viridiplantae > Streptophyta > Pinopsida > Cupressales > Taxaceae > Torreya > Torreya grandis. Next base: position 2,324,754 of record JARHVA010001591.1, read on the forward strand.
TATGAATTATAAAATATGAAAAATATGGATAAGAATAAATTTATTTAACTAATCCATAAATTGCACAACCCATTACTCATTTATATTCCTCTTTTAGGAAAGAAATAAAATAACATATTGATAATGAATATTATATCTCTCTCTATATTTCTCTCTCTCCCCCACCCCCCTCCCTTCTTTCCTTCCTCAAAAAGATTATAATATTAAAATTATTTAATTATAATATATTGTTTGATTTTTGACTTGGCTCAAATATTTCATTACATTAATAAATATAAATTATAAAATCATAGTTGTTGTTTAGAAATGCCAAATGCTAAAAATGAATGTGTTAATCCATCTCTCTCTATATAAATGGTGGATGATGTAGTTAAAGATATTCCATATTCCTATTTATTCATATTTAATGATATCAAAGATAGTGATAACTTCTCTCTTCCCTTGGAATCAATGAATAATGTAATTATATTATCTTCCTGTTTTTAAATATTAAAATATGTAAATGACTATCAAACCCAAAATGACATCTTAGCTCTAGATTTACAAATAAAATATAATGAATTATTAATAAATAATTATATAAATTATTTAATTAAATTTGAATTGCATAAAATTACTAATTTTGAAGATTATTTTATGTATCTTCAAAAAATAGAACCTAATAAAATGTAATGCCATTTTTATAGATTTATACAAGTTCAAAATGATAATATAATCAATGATATTTAAGATTATACCATTTTTACCTTATAAATAAATATTAAACCATGTGATTACAATTTTCATTATCCTCTTATACCAATCTTTAAAATGGATAATCAATTGTAACCTACAAGTGAGCTTTCTAGATAACTACTATTCCTACAATTCATATTATATCTATGATACATGCCAATGCAAAAATGGAAAATAAATTTCATGATCTCAAATTACTAATTAAATCATGTTATATAAACATCAAAGATAATTTTATCTAATGACACCACCTTATATGAGCATATATATACACAAGATTTTATTATGCCTACATTACCATTTTTCAATAGTGGAAATCATTGTAATTATTTAGTGAAATATACCATTTATCTTGGATAATTGGATTTATGGATGTCTTTTACTCAAATATTATCATATAATTCTCACTATAGACACTCTATATTGGTTCTACATTTTACCTAATGGCTCCTTATCCAACTTCAAAAATATAGAAGTTCCATTCTTTTATAATTATAATAAGAACATGGTATCTAAAGTCATGTTGGAAAATCTGATTTTTTATAAGAATGTCATAATGAGGTCATTAAATACTATATCTTGGGATTATAAAACACTTTTATATCTATAACTTATCAACCCTCATATTTTGAGAAATAAACTATCTTTGGTATGGGTCCTTTTTGTCCACTTAAATAAAATAACATCCATACATATTTCACATATTTTAAAAACCTATACAAGGATGTATTAAAATATGCATTCAAGATAAATTACACAAAAATCAATGTTAATAAATCAAAACAATATATAAATAAGAAACCAATTATCAATACAACATATAAAATAAGGAATACAAATAAAGACATACATAAGATAGATCAGGCACCCAAAATAGCTCTTATTAGGGAATAAGAAGTTAGTAATCTATAAATTATAGGAATAATTCACAAATAATCACCTAAATTGAATAATCCTACTCCAAACAAGAGGCCATAAATTTAATTTGACAAATTAAACTATAGAACACATGATATTATACATAAATTATTAGATAATAAGATAACCACTCTTCATCCTAGTTACTATTACCCTAATCATCATCATGAATACATAAAAGATGAGGAATTTTATAATTATCATGGTATTAATTGAAATATAGATAAATACTTTTGTGCATTACAAGAAAATATTATATAACTTATTTCTAAAGGGATTATCACATTTCACATAAATATAATCAATAAGAAAGTTATACAGATCCATTATAATGGCACATTTCCAATTAAGATGCCAAATAAATAATATCACAAGGTGGATCAAAGATATAAAAAAATTAATATATGATGACTAATATAAAATAATGATATTATAAGTAATTAAAAATATTCAAACATATTTATAAATCCACATATATATCATCACATGATAACTATGAATAATACTCAGTATGGTTCACAATTATTATTTTTATCAGTTGGTCCAAGTGTTTGATAGCTTAAAATTAAGTTTAATACATACATATTCCATTAATTTAAATAAAAAACTTTATTTTTAAAAATACATCAACATTTTTAATATAAAAAATATTAAAATACTACATGAATTATCATATCAAAGTAAAAATATCAAAATACATATGCAATATCAAAGTGCCATATGATTTATTGTATCAAAGTAAAAACCACATTTAATTATCATATATAGAATTAAATTATTCCCCATAAATAATGAATATTATAAATTATTCCAAATACATATCAAATGTTTTATAGAAGTTTAAAATGATAAAATAATCACTCTATAATGGTATCCTTTCCTTATACATCAAAAACACCCTTTATTAACAATTGACTATGAGATGAGGATGCTCCACTATCAACTGCTCATACTCTAAAACAAGATCATATCATATGATTGATGAAATATAATAAAATAAATATTATTGTTATTTATGTATGCCCTCACTATAATTTCACATACTCCTATAAAACACTATGGCCTAGATCCTTAGGTGGAGTTGGAGGTGATATTTATTGTCTCATGATTTTTATTCTCAACTAATCATGCTCAATCATAAGTGCATAATAATCCACTTTAATGTCCTCATGTTTATTTTACACCAAACCATATTTTCATATCTCTATAAATACATGATCAAACAAGGTATCATGCCATCCCAAAATATTTATAACTCATTCTAAGAACACACTAGGAACTACCTTACTAAAAACATGTTGTGTAATCACATAGATATATGTCTCTATGATGAATTACCAATATTCATCACCACCATTAATAAATAAAATTAATAATTTAAATTAATTTAAATAAATCCAAATAAATAAAAAATAATTACAAAATACTAAAATTCACATATAAATACTCATATGTGAAGCTTGAGGATCAATAGTTACCTTACCACCATCTTCTCCACCTTGGTTATAGCAGCATCCACCACTACCCAAAAAAAAATCTACATATGTACTAACATACATCATGTATAATATGGTTTAAAACAAAAATCATAAGTTCTAAATAACATGATCCACATCTACTAATGGGATAAGGTCTAGATCGTCAAGAGTAGGACAATCCATATAAACCACTTTATATAGATCTCTAACTAGTCCAATCAATCTATATGATTTATAAGGTAAAAATTGTGGGATTATAAAATTAAAATTAAAAAATTAATATATAAAAAACCCATACACATCTAAAAAATGGTCATGTAACCAAAAATTAAGATAAATATGTTTCAACTCAACCCTATAATTTGGCCATCCACTGAACCCTCTATAAGGTCACCATTTAATGTCAATTACAATCAACTAAAATAATATCTAGTGGTACTCCTTTGTGTCATAATTCATTAATCTATTCATCCTTATCCATCTCTCTTCATATACTTTGGGTGGTGACCATAAACTATGAGGTGTGCCTATAGGTTACATAGGTTTGATATGCTCATAATCCCAATAGTTCATACATGTCATTGAGCCTAGTCCTTTGACAAAACCATATCAATTAAACCTATTTATATCCATATAAAATTGGGTTATCATCATTATACACCATGAGTATCTCATATTTTTATCCTCTATATCATAAACATATATGTGAATTTGATAATAAATAACAACCCCATCACTGTTATGTATAATGTAAAATGCCAATAAGGTACAAAAAAATATCTGCAAACATGGAAAATATAGTACAAAAATATTTGATAACATTATAGTATTATATTTTAGGGAATAATTCACACCCCACAGAGGTCTCATCATATAAAAATAGACATGGGTAATATGGGTTGGCCCACCAACACCCTATAATGACATTAATCATCCAATTACATGAAACTACATATTATGCCACACATCCTCCAATGTAATAGTCATTTATATCATGTATATCCATAACATACATGTATTTGAATCATATTTCTCATCTAGGTTTGTCATCATATTTATATTTTATAAAATTATTCATCTACTAAACTAACATGTATGAGGCTAGATCATCATGTCAATGGTAAATCTCTCACCATGTCCATCATATGACCATTACAGAACTATATCACTCCCATATCACTCCAAAACCAAAATCACACAAAAAATCAAATTATAAATCATTTATATAAATTTAATAAACTTTAATAAAATCTAAAAAAAACTTAACAAATTTAATATTTATTATATGGATAGGATTATTATCCTTTAGAAAAATCCATGGACCTATCGAAATTCACCTAGACATGTCTTTAGAATTATTGACAATAATCTTGGTAGGTCTAAATATGAGAATGCGTTAGGAAACAACTCTAGTGACCCTTGGCTATGACTAGCTCTAAGGACATGATAACTATAGTTGCCCTTAGATAAGGTTAGCTCTAAGGGCATGACTATAAAACCTCAAAAAATCATATAAATGACATAAAATTGAATAAAGTTTTGAAATCTACAATGGTCAAAATTTGATTTTTCAAACTTACTAGGTCATCATATCCTTTTCATGAAAGTTTTCCACCACCTTCTCAAACTAAGCCAATTATGTTTCTCTCCTATATGAAATGATGTGTTTTTCAAACCTGCTACAACTTCTTTTTCACACAAACTATTATATCATATTACTTTTTAAAAAAAAATAAACCCTTTTAAATTATTCATCCTAACTTGTGCATGAAATTTATTAGACCATACAGATCAAAATAACTCCTTTTTTCATTAGAACACATGGAACATGCTATTACACATGTTACTATTTTATCATGGTAATTAAATATTTCAAAAAATTCTAAATTTTACACTTACAAACTTCTACACACTATCTCTTATATATTTATAAGCCTTTGTAAAATATTTTTTAAATACAATTAAACATCACACTTTATCCACAACACTAAAAAAAAATTAAATAAAATCAATCAATATCTAATAAAAACTTATTACAAAACATACTCTTTTATTTCACTATGATGCACTCACTTCTCTCATGTATCATACCAAAATGGGGGAATCATAGTGGTATTGTCATGAGATTCATAGCTCCGTGAATATATTTTTGAAAAATATGGTTTTAAAAATATAAAATACAATGATTCACAGCTCCAAGAATATATTTTTGAAAAATATGGTTTTAAAAATATAAAATACAAACTTTCAAACATTCAAATTAATGAAAATTTATATTTTAAAAATGTTATAAAAATATTAAAAGTGATTTATAAAATAATATATGACAAATATTTTCACATTAATATATATTATGGGGGCATATGACATGCATGATTTCACATCTTAAAGCCTAGAATTACATAATAATACACAATTCAAGGCATATGCATGGAAATGTGAAAATTAGTTAGAAAAATAAAAATTAAAGGTTGATAATATAATGTTACAAATTTGTGCCAAAGTTTCAAAAATAAAATACTCAAACTAAAAGGAAAACTATCTGTTTATAATAAAAATCATATGACTAATATGATAATGATCATGGAATGAATACTCTTCATATTTTTATCATGAAAAATGGAATCTAAATCCATATGTAATGTTATGATTCAATTTTTTTTATAATTTTTACATTTGAGTTGAGAAACACTCAATAGCACTGGCATCACTTCCAATGAACATATCATGGTTCAACATTTTTAGGGATTAATACATGCAATAGTTTTTCTTCATCTTTAGAGGTTAAATAATGCATATTTACAAATAATGGGATTTACCATTTATATCTAAAATTTAATACTTAATCAATCTCAAATCTTTAGATAATGCAACATAATAAACTACATTCTCTAAGAACATCAACAAAGGGGCATGTCTTCTCCAAATATTATCATGTTTATTATGCCCTTAACTGATAGAATCCATAGGGTATGTGTGAGCTAACCTATGGTACACTGTTCATTTTAATTTAAAATTAAGTAATACTTATTTCTTTAGGTCGACTACTTAAGATCTAGGGGTGGGATGAATAGGTGTGACTCCACCTATTATCATTTTATATAGGAATGAGTTTGGTTCACCCAAATTAAAATATTCATGAATCAAATTATTATTGTAATATTTTAGAGGTTTTCCATATAAGTTTAATAACATATATTCATATATTCTACTATACTTTAGATATATTGTGCTCTATTATTTCAATTATGAAGTGATTTCATTACTAGTGCTATCACAACATCAATTTTGGAAAAGATTTTCTTCCCACTATATCTCTAAAACATTTTTTATTTTCATTAGAATTAATTTATTTCCATTGGATATTCATATAATGGATTGAAAGTAAACTTTTTAATCTTTATAGATCACTTTTAAATGACTTATTAAAATTTTACATTTTTTCATAAAATCATTCTACAACCTAAGATTTAAATATATATTTTTTTTATTTTTTAAATTTTCATAAATTTTAAAAAATAATAGTGTGTAAATTCTTGGTGTTTTTTTATTTAAGACAAATATAATTAAAAATTTTCTTAGTCAAAGTTAGGTCACAAGTTAAAATAAGGGTTAAGATTTTCAAGTCTTGTTATAATAGGACCACAAATATGGGGTAAAATCAAGAATTATGAAACTCTTGGTAAAAATCCTTGAAAAGAGATGAATTAAAAATAAATAATTAAGAGATATTTTATTCTAAGGTTTTCTTTAGTGGATCATAAGATGAACCATATCAAGATTGATTTTCATGACCTATAGTCTAAGATGACAAGTAAAGTAGACCAAATCAACCATACTTGAATGATCTCATGTAGAAACTCATTCTAAATTTGAATGTTCATCAACATACCCCAAGCCATCTAAAACTAACTATTACTCATCTCATCTAGTGTGGATCTTTGGGTAAAATTATTTCAAAACCTAACTAGGGTGGATATTCTAGACAACTCAATCTATATCCAAATATGCCACATTTGACGAACATGACTCAAAAATTATAAATGAAAACATTTGAGGGGAAGTACTTGGTCAGATCAACTAAATGGATTTTTTATGTACATCAGATATCATGTGGACAATATGTGGTAACTACATCTTTGTATCTGGATCCAAAGAATTTCATTTGTTATAAATGGATTTTCACTCAAAATAAAATAAGGGTATTAGTGTTACTTTATCAATCTTCATGAATGAGCTATAGATGCATTATAATAATAGTGTAATAGATAAATAATCTAGTCAATTAAAAAAGATGACATAAATAGGGATGGTTGAGGATTATATTAAAAAATTATAGAACATGTCTTTATGTGTGGATGACATATCTGATGAAAAATTGAATAGCCTATTATAAGGTGGTCTCAGGTAAACAGTCCAAATATCTATTTGTATCCTTAATCCAAGTTTTATATATGAATACATTTTATTTAAATGTTGGTCAAAGGAAAGATTTTTGGTCAAATGATGGTTTTTCACTGTTAATAAAGAGTGAATTGTTGTAATTCAACAATTACCTTATCTTATAATTTTGACTACTCACCAAATTAAAGAGAAATTATCAAAAAGAGTATGTTTCAAATGTGATATTAAATGGAACATAAGTCAAATTTTCCAAGAAAAAAATGTCTATATTGAAGGGGATAGTTAGGAAGAAGATGATGATGAAGTGTTTGGTGAAAAATAAGTACCAAAATTAGAATATGAAGATTCTTAACCAACTATTCCATGCCATGCACATTATAATATAGTCACTTTATAGACCATAAATATTGTGGGTTACATAAAGAAATTAATTTTTTCTATTTTAATTGTATTAGTGAGTACACATAATTTCATTAATAATAAGTTGATAACACACTTGATTTTTTTTCTTTACCTAGATCTAGAATTTCAAGTCATGATTAAAGATGTGAGAAAAATCAATTGTTCTAGGAAATATAATATTATCTAAGTGGTAATGGGAGAATACAATATCTATTGCCCTATGTTTTATAATCCCATGGGTGGAGAAGATATTTTTTTAGTATTCTAATAGATCATGACTTTGGGCATGATAGAGATGAATTTCTAGGAGTTCTTCAGGTGATTTCATTATGATGTAAATATATTTTAACTATGGGGAATATGGGTAAAATATTCATTATTATTTAGTTATAATAAAATTTATAAGATTATTATAAAATAAGATGAAGTATCTATTACACAATTATGTTACATAAATGTTAGACAAAAAAAGATCTCTACACATCCTGATCTATAAAGGATTGTTGATTCCCACTCAACCATTTTTTATGAATTTCCAAAAGGAATACCATCAATAATATATCATGATAATTCCATTCATCTTATCCCTAGTATTCAACCACCAAACATTAGATCATATATATATATATATATATATATATATATATATATATATATATATATATATATATATATATATATATATATATATAAAATATGGTATAAGAGATGTTCGAGTTTAGTACCATTACACATAGCAAAATTCCATATCCATCCCTAGTGGTTATGGTATGTAATAAGGTTGATAGTTGGATGATGTAATCATATTATGGATTACTCAAAAAATGTGTCATCAAATATAAGTTCCCTATTGATATAATTGGTGATTTCTTAAATGAGTTACATGGTGTTATCCACCTCACAAAACTATATAACTTTTTTTAGATACTATCAAATCCATATCAAAGATAATGATATCCATAAGAAATATGTAATAAATAATGAAGGCAATTATTAGATTTTATTAATTTTTTTTGGTCTAAAAAATGCATCATCTACATTTTATATATTGATAAACAATGTTTTTATGTCATTTTTGCATAAATTTCTATTGGTATTTTTTGATGACATCCTAATATACAATAAGACTCAATAATAACATTTAAATCATGTGAAACATATTGAATTCTATAAAATCATCAACTTTTTTTAAAACCTTACAAGTGTTATTTTGGATTAAAATATTTGGAATATATGGGTCACACTATGTCACATGAAGGATTAAAAGTAAATCCTCAAAATATAAAATCTATGATAGATTGGGTGCCAAAATCTATCAAAAACCTTGAAGGTATTTTTGTATTAATAGGTTATTATCTCTAATCTAAGGAAAAATATGGGAGCATAACAAATACACTCATATCCTTATCAAAAAAGGACTCTTTCAATTGGAATGATATTGCTCCAAGGCCTTTGAGAGATGAAAGAGGCCATGCGCACCACTAAAGTTTTGGCTAACCCATATTTTCAAATGATTTTCATTTTTTAATGTGATTCATCATGATATGGAATTGGGATAGCACTCATGCAAGAATGAAGACCCATTACATTTTTAAATTAATCAACTCAATTATAATAATATGTTAAAAAAAATCTATAAGGAGATGATGATTATTCTTCATGCATTAAAACAAGGGAGACTTTATCTAATGGGTAGATACGTTAAGGTAAGGATTGATCATGGTAATCTAAAAAAATTATTGGAGTCATGATTTTTATCTTAATAATAAAAAAAATGGGTGACTAAAATGTTTTGATATGAATTTGAAATAATTGAAAAGAAAGGAAAATATAATGTGGTATCAGATGAACTTTCCATGGGGATTAATACATAAAGGAATTATTATGTATAATGATAATTTGGTTCGCTCATCAAGTGGATGAGGCACAATATGAATGGGAAAATGACTTGGATACATAGATTATGATTCAAATTATAAATAAAAACTCTAAGGCCTTAGATAAATTTTATTGGAAAGGGAATGCCTTATGGTATAAATTATACCTATGCATGAATTATTCCCCCAAGCACAAGATAATCAATATCTGCATCCATCTCTAATAAGAGGGCATTGTGTGACTACTTAAAAATATCATAAAAGAAATAAGGAATTATTTTAGGAAGGAATGAAGGGGTTATAAATAATTTTTTGGCTAAATTCATGCTTTGCAAATAAAGAAATGGTGAAACACTTAAGACACCATGTTTACTAAAAATTTAATCAATTTTTAGCTAGTTGTGGGAGGAGGTATATATGGATTTTATAATAGGTTTTCCTAGGTAAAAAGGTAAAATTGTCATCATGGTTATATTAGATATGATTACAAAAAAATATCATTTTTTATCCTTATCATAAGCACTTAAATTAAATATATTATCTACTTCATTTGTGGATACAATTCAAAAGCTACGTGTTACCTACAAGATCATAGTGAGTGTTCATTGTCCAGTTTTTTAAATTAATTTTTAGATTGATTTATTTTCATGTTTGGATACTCATCTACTATTTCATCTTATCATTTTAAATATGATGGGAAAATAAATTTGGTCAAAAAAGGCATAAATTCTTTTCTTAATTATTTCACATCGGATAAACAATAAAAATGGGTTCATTGGCTACCATTAGAAGAATGGTGGTATAATACTTCATTATATCCTACAAAATTTTATGTAATAACACATTAAAAAAAATTACTAGGGTTCATGTTATGGAATAACACATTAAAAACCAACAATAAGTTGTCACTAGTCTTATAGAGAATTAAAAAATGGCACAAAATTGAATTAATCGACGAGATAATCAACATGGTATGAATAGGTATTTTAAAGTGGGTGATTGGATATTTTTATGTATAGAGACATATAATTATTTTTCCCTAAATTAAAAAAAAAATTATATCAAACTATCTCAAAATTATTATGGTCCTTATTAGATGATATCGAAGATTAGGCATATAAGTTAGAGCTACCTCAGTCTACTCACTTACATCCAATATTTCATGTTTCTTTCTTAAAAAAACATAATTAGACATAAATATCTACCCAATATTATTTACCTAAAATGGATGAGGAATGTTAGGTCATTATAAAACCTGATAATATCCTTAAGACATGCATTAGATGGATGTAGACTAGAGAGATCATGGAGTACTTGATCAAGTGGAATAATCTACCTAGTGAGGATCTAACATGGGAGGATAAAATATTTTTGTAGTAACATACATAGTTGTTCAACATTAAGGGAATAATTATTTTTAAATGGGGGGAGAGGTGGGGTGGGGCATGTCACACCCTTAACATATAACATCCATAGGGATATGTATGGGTCGACCTATGACACTTTTTATTTTTAATTACATTCATTAGTAGTTATTAATCTACGTTGACTTCTTAAGATATATGGGTGGGATTCAAGGGTGTGATTCTACCTATTATTTTTATATATATGGATTAGTGTGGCTCACTCAAATAATCACATTTGTGAATTATATTATTATTATAAGATTGTGGAGGTTTCCCCCTCAAATTAGATTATCATATAATCACATATTTGGTTGTGTTTTAATTATAGTATGCTCTATTTATTTATAATGTCAACATGGCCATTGGTATAGTCATACTCAATGACATATTTTCCTTCATTTTCCCACCTGAGAAATTTTTTTCCCTAATAAGGAAATAAATAGGACCAATAACATACTTTCTCCACTTGGCATAAAATAAGCATTCTCAACAAGTAACATAATGAGACACACACACGTGTACTCCATCCATACTATTTACATTTTTAAAATTCAAACTTAATGTTTTAGATTTCATATATGGACATTTACTACTCCCTGTGTTATTTTATATTATATAATAATGAATCAATCACAATCAACATTTTAGTAAAAAAAGGCAAAGTGTGTCATACAAACTCAGATATCATTTATTTCCTTTACTCTATAAATTCCATTAATAGAATAAAATGAGAGAGAAAATTTAGACAATCAAATTTTGCATAAACCCATACTTTATGTCATTATTTAAATTTTACTTGCATAAAGTGTTAAAAAAATTAAACATATATTGGCACAATTTAATTGAATTTTTCATTATTTTATTATTTGTGATATTGTTTATTGGTCATTTATCTTACAAATTTATCTTGGGGATACCTATTTTTGGTCATTTGTATTTCTAGACATGACTATGAAAACTATGTAAGGGTGCTTGTAGTCATGTCTATTAAGTGTAGACTTGTCAAGTTGTATATTTCATAATTTATTTTTGGGCGTGTTTCATGTTATTATTATTATTATTATTATTATTATTATTATTATTATTATTATTATTATTATTATTATTATTATATTATATTTGGTCTTATCTTAGGTTGAATTTTGGGTGCTAATAGGTCCCAACTTAAAAATTAAAGAATTTATAAATATAAGGATACTATAAGGTATTAATAATAGTCATCTCAATATAAAATATATATTAAAATGTTTTCCATGCTCTATCTCTAGGTCTACTAAATAAAAATTCAAGTCAAAATTTTCATATCTATACTTGTGACAAGGGTAAAGTAGGATAAAGATAATATATGTTTTCAAAGATAATTCTACACATACATGTAAGTGGGAACACTATATTTGAGTATGATTCCTCTTCTAAGTATTGTAATTGTAAAACATTACTTAGTATTTTAATGAGGAATGGCCAAGGTAAAACCAAATCAATTCCTTTCACCTAATTCCCCCCGCCCCCCATCCCCATTTGGTTCTA
>JARHVA010001591.1:2342500-2355000 GCA_037957365.1 Torreya grandis
TGTATATATATATATATGTATATATATATATATATATATATGTATATATATATATATGTATATATATATATATATGTATGTATATATATATGTATATATGTATGTATATATATATGTATATATATATATATATATATATATGTATGTATATATATATATGTGTATATATATATATGTATATATATATATATGTATATATATACATACATATATATATATATATATGTATATATATACATATATATGTATATATATACATATATATATATATATATATATACATATATATATATATATAATTCCATCCCATGCATGCATAGGTGAACATAGTATCATGTGGTGTGTGTTGTACCACATGTCATAGAGTTTTGGAGTGTGACACAAGGTGAGATTCTTTGGTACCATTATCAAGGAATGAAAGATATTTTGTGGTCATTTCCATGTACTTTTATAGGCACAAGGTGAAATGAGGATTTGTGTGTGTGTGTGTGTGTGTGTGTGTGTGTGAAAGCATGGAATCATAATAAACCAACATAAGCATATCATATTTGTCCTTAGATATCATATCATGTCATATGTATATATATATATAGATATATATGTGTATATATATATATAGATATATATTGAGTCACAATCCTTGACATATATTGCTCTACCTCATACACATGTTGAAGTCAAAGAGGATGAAGAAGAGATTGTAGATGTTAAGCCCGATACCATCTTTACTTCATCAAAAACCCATGAGGAAAAACTAGATGAGAAGGAAAGGTTATTTCACTCTAAGTTGTGGGTGAAAAGTAAGACTCTGCATTTCATTCTTGATAGTGGGAATCAAAAAAATTTAATCTCTACTAATGTTATGAAAATTATAAATCTATCCATGAAGCCTCACCCAAATCCATATAGTATTGGATGGTTGAGACCAAGAAGAAACCTCCATGTTACCCACAAGTGTATTCTTTCATATGAAATAAAACCTTTCCAAGATGAGGTCTTGTGTGATGTGGTCAATCTAGATGTTTGTGATATACTCCTTGGTCAGTCATTCATGTATGATCAACATGACATCGATGAATCAAGAACCTAAAGGATCACCCTCACTCTTGGAATGTAACACTATAGGGTACCAAAGGTACCAGCTCATACATTTGTCTCCCTAATTAGTGCCAAGGAATGTAAGAGATTGGTGGAGAAGACAAAGTAATTCATTCTCATGGTGGTCAAGCCCTACAGATCCAAGAAGGCTGATGTTACAACCTTGACTACATAATCAACATAATAATTAAGTATATGGGTCAAATCATGGGAGAATATGATGACTTATTCAAGTCACTCATGAGAGTTCCACTTCATTGTCAAGTAAAATATTCTATTAATTTGGTTCTAGGATCACCTTTTCCTAACAAACCTATGTATCATAGATCAGTTTTGGAGAATGATGAGATAAAAAGGTAGATTCAATAATTGATCCAAAAGGGTCACATCAGGTCAATCTCTTTACCTTATGGAAGCCTAATTATCTTGGTGACAAATAAGGATGGAACATGGAGGATTTAAATTGACTATCGAGCCTTAAACAAAATCACTATGAAGAATCATTACCCCTTCTCTAGGATTGATGACCTATTGGACCAAATCCATGGTGTAAATTTCTTCACCAAAATTGATCTCAAATATGGCTATCGCGAAATTCCTATTGATCTCACCAATGTCTAGAAGACTACATTCAAATCTAAGGAGGGGCTCTTTGAATGATTGGTTATGCCTTTTAGCTTGACTAACACACCTATAACCTTCATGAGGATGATGGATGACATCTTATGACCCTTCACCAAATCATTCATGGTTTTATACCTAGATGACATACGCATCTTCAGTAGAACATGGGAGGAACATCTATAATATGTCAGTAAGGTGCTTCAAACTCTTTAGGAGCATAAGTTGTATGCAAATCTTGACAAGTGCACATTTAGGATGAAAAAAATCTAGTACCTGAGGTACATTGTGGATGAGGAAGGGGTCTATGTTAACCTAGAAAAGATTTGAGTTATTCAATAATGGCCTGCAATAAGGGCCCTCATAAAACTTCATAGATTCTTGGGTCTTGAAAATTTTTATCATAGGTTTACTCTTGGATTCTCACATGTTTCTTGGCCACTAAACTAAGTGACTAAAGGAAGAGATAAAGATAAATTTTAGTGGGGTGAAATACAACAAAAAGCATATGATAATTTAAAGAATAGACTTTGTTCAACTCCTATTCTTGCCTTTCTAGATTTGTATCAACCTTTCGAGTTAATGATAGATGCATCTAAATATGGCATGGGAGCTGCTATCATGCAACATCGCCATCTTGTTGCATATCATAGTAAAAATTTCAATGATACAGTCATAAAATACTCGACATAAAATAAGGATATCTATGCCATTATGTAAGCCTACAAATAATGGAAACACTACATCTTGGGGAAAGAGATGGTCATCCACACCAACCATAGACCATTGAAATTCATCTAGAGATAGAGAAAACTAGGAAATGAGAGGCACCATAAGTGGGACACATATATATCTCAATTTATTTTGATAATCAATCAAAAAAGGGGAGCTCAAATACTACCATAGATTGTTTGAGCCACCCACCAATTTCTACACTCATAATAGTTCTTGATATGTGTGCACATGAGACTACCACCTAAAATTATTTTAATGAAGTAAATACTACCTTTGCTAATACATATTAGTAAATTTGAAAAGGTAAACATGTCTCTTATTTTTATTTACAAGATAATGTCCTTTTTCACATGGGGCATGTCTGTGTTCCAACTATAAAGCAACAAAAGATGATATGGGAAGCAGATTTCAACAGGATAGCTGGCCACTTTGGTGTAGAGAAGACATTGGTAGTTCTTTAAAAGCACTTATACTAGCCCCATATGTGGAAGGATGTGGAAAGCTACCTCAAATATTGCACCTCATGTGTGATATCCAAGCTAACAAATAAGAAGTAAGGATTATACACACCATTTTCAGAACCAACCAAGCCTTGGGAATCTATTTTAATGGATTTTCTCTCAGGTTTCCCACTTCAAAACATGGCAAGGACCGTATTCTTATTATAGTTGATCATTTTTTAAAAATGGCTATCAATATTGTTAGTAATAAAAATATATCTAATGAGGAAACTTTTCAACTATATTTTAGTCATGTATGGATCCATTTGGTCTCTCCAAGTCTATTGTTTCAGATAGAGATAGTTAGTTCATAAGTATCTTCTAGTCCACTCTATGGAAAATGATCGATACCAAGCTGATGAAGTCCATGGCCTTCCATACATAGACTGATGGTCAGATATAAGTGGTGAACCACTTGATTATTCACATGCTTCAGATTTATCACTCTAAACATCCATGCACATGGGATGAGGGGCTTATTTTCATTAAACATGGACATAATCAGGCCCTGCACAACTCCACCAGGCACAATCCATTACAAGTATGCTTTAGGTTCTAACCCATGGCACCAATTGATGTGGCCATTCCATTCTCCACCATGGAATACACACCTCATTGGAGATTTGAGGTAGAAAAAGAAACAAAGTTCATTGAACAAATCCAACACATCCAGTAGTAGGTTCATGACATCTTGGAGAAGATGAATCAGAAGTATAAGCAACAATATGATAAACATAGGTTTTCACACCATTTTTATATACATGATAAGGTTTGGTTTCAGATTTAAAAGGAATGACTCATAGTCACACACATAAAAATTTGGTCTCTGTGATATGGTACCTACACCATCACCAAAAAAGTTGGAGAAAATGATTTTGAATTAAACCTGCCAACCTACCTTGGTCTACATTTAAAATTCAACATGGAGATCGTCAAACCATATAATCCATATTTTCTAGACACTTAATTCATATAAAAACAACTAGACATTGATGAGCTTGACCCACAAATTTTTTCTCTAGTGGAGGAGGATTAGATTGTGGACACTTAGATGAAGACAACAAGAGGGTGCTCTATTCCACTTTACCAGGTGGTGAAAAGGGGAAATCTTAGCCACCAAGGTGAGTGACTAAAAAAGAATAAAATACCACACTTGATGAGGAATATTGATGAAATAGGGACCGTTACTTCTCAAAGAAGGAGGAATGATCTAGGCAACACTTCAGGTGACAATTCAGGTGATGGTTTTACCCCAATTGGTGGCAGAACTTTTGGGAGCCATAACTATTGAACCATATCTCCATTTGAATCCCCATTTCAACCATTGGAAAGATAAGAATGAGGATAATGTGATGAGATGTAAAAATATATTCTTATTGGTTTTTTAACTTTGACAACCCAATAGAAGTGCCCTAAATTTCAATTTTAATAGTGTTATCTAAAAATAGTAAGTTTATAAAAATAGTAATTTCTCAAATTCTATGTTGTTGTAAAGCATGGAAGTCAAAAAAATTAATCTCCCTTGATATTGGTTACCATACACATCCTCCTCTTACCTTAAAAATATATATAATTAAATATGGACATTGAGAAGGAAAGTAGTCATCTCTTCCCAAAGATAAGCATATGTTTGTATTTGCAATCTTGTGAGTAACAAAAAATCTCTTCTCAGAGAAAGCATTATTAATTTGTTATTAAAATATATTTAAAATAAAACCCTTGAGTTTTGGATCATTCATTTTCCTCAAATTTATCTTAGCATTGACTTTATACCCCTATTTGTGGTCTAGATTAGCTTGATCGAGTTCTTGATGTTGATGAGCAGTCTCCTTAATGAGATTATCTCCTCAAGTCTCTTTACTAACTAGATAATGAGTAAATTATATACATTCCATATGAATTCAAAACAAAACATATTTATTATGAGCATTTATACCTTTATACAAAGTTTAATCTCTGCTCTTGATGACTAGTATAATAAGACTACAAGTTTGACCTCATAGAGGCTTGTGGAGATAGTTGTGACTAAAAATGAATGGATTGATGGTTTTGAGAGGGAAATAAGACATGAAAAATAATTTTGGACCAAAAAAACACCTCACACATCATCAATATTTTCACCTCAATGCATTTTGAATCCTATAACTTCAAAAACCTCAGCTCAAGTTCTCTCAAAAGAGATGTACCTAGAATGGAAACTTATGAGCCCTTAATTCCATGAAAAAGGTGTGTCATGATTTAAATAATCCATTTAAAACCATTTAGGATGAAAAAAATTAAGTAAAAACACATGTTTTTCTTCAAAATTGATCCAAGAGACTGTTCAAAAAGATATGGAAAGAAACATGGTTTTATGACATAAGTTCCTTCTTGGAATGAGTTATAAAATGATAAAAAGATTAAAATGAGCCTCATCACTCTTAAATTTTTTTACCAAAACCATTTATATTCATTATTTTTTAATCTTAAGAAATAGTTCCAAGAACAAACCCCTCTTAGATGCATAAGCTATAGTGACATGTTGTCACTCTTAGCAATTGTTCATAAATATGAAATAAAAAATATATAAACCAATGCTAATAATTTAAATATTAATAAAACCCATAATAATGGACAATGTTTTAGATCCTAAATCTCTCTCCTCTTCTTGTACCAAGCATTTCAAAGTTGCCCTTCTAGGTATGCAAGGAAGGCCAAAATTGGAGCAAATTTGGATTTTTCAATTTCTCACCTAAAACTTCCTCTAAACCACTGATATGACCCTATAAGGACAAAATTAATCGTCCATGATTATTTTATCACAAAAAATCCTTTTAAAACCAAAGTGAATGCCTTTAAAAGGCCTATTTTACACTAAAAATGTTGTTTTCACCAAGGAAACCTGAATGAAATCCTCTCAAATATTCTACTAAGTCTCTCATATGTCTTATGAGGTGAATAAATATGGAATAAATCTTATTCATAATCAAATACTATCAAAACCTTCTCTGAATGACATAAAATGGTTAGATTTTGCATGAAAATGAGTCACTAAGTTAGTCCAAAATATGATCAACCTAATTATTCATTATTTGGGGATTTAATTATCTTAAAACATTCTATTACACTTATAAATACACTCTAGGCTATTCTTACCACTAAAAAATGATGTGAAAAGGCCAAAAATGACTAGAAAGCATAAGACAAGTGAAGGAAAAGACTTTAAACCACCTAAACAACCTTAAGAACTATTAACATTGGCTTATTAAATGATTTTTAAGACCAAATACTGAATCACAAGGAAAAATATCATGGTATGCAAAGTTTCAAATTGTAGGGGTGACAATTTGACCTATGAAGTCAAAATTGTCAACAAGACTTTATGAGCATCTAGCCCAAGACTTACAAAAAGCCAATGAGGTGGTTATGGTCTCAATTTATGAAGAAGTTATAGATGATCACACCTCACCTTATAGTTGGTATCATGATTTGGTAAGACATATCCAAGATGTTCTTTATCCATCTCACCTAACTCCTTAAAAAAGAAGATATTTCAGATTACAATCCATTCTAATTCTTCTTGTTGATGGTGTTTTATTCAAGAAAGATATCAATGACATGTTTTTAAGATGCATTGAAGAACATCAAAAGGAAAGTTTACTTAAAGAGTTCCATGATGGACATAGTGGAGGACATTATTCAATAAGGATCACAACCTAAAAGATTATGAAAGGTGGGTATTATTGGCCAAGCTTATTTGGTGATTGTCATGCATGGGTTAGGAAATGCAAACAATGTGCTATGTTTGTAGGAAAAATGAAATTTGCAACCTTACCTCTCTAACCAATTTTAGTGGATCAACCCTTTGTCCAATGGGGATTGAAATTTATTGGTCTCATTAATCCCCCTTCAAGCTCAGGTAATAAATGAATACTAACTATCATGGATTACTTCATTAGATGGATAAAAGCAATGACATTGAAGGAAGCAAATGAGACCAATGTTCTAGATTTCTATGAAGGTCTACTTACTAGGTTTGGATTCCCTTCAACTATTATTTTTGATAATGTTATGGCCTTTGTGGGGACTAGGATCAGTCTATGGGCTGTTCAACATGGGGTTTATCTCAACACTTCATCAAACTACTATCCCCAAGGAAATGGTTTACTAAGTCCACTAATAAGAACCTATTGAAGATCATAAAAAGAATAATTTAAGATAATCATAGGTTATGGCATCTCAAATTAAAGTTAGCTTTATGGGCTAATAGGATCACCTACAAGAGGTCAATATCCAACTCTCCCTACAAGCCAATATATGGTAAAGAAGCAAGAATGCCTATTTCTTTCAAATTTCCTACCCTATAACTAATGCATCAACTTGAGTTGTTAGAGAATGAACCTATGGAGATCAGATATGCTGAGCTTATGGAGCTGGAAGAAATAAGACGTTAGTCTATGCTAGCCATGGAAATCCATCAACTAAAAGTGAAGACAACCTTTGACAAAGGATCTTCTTCATGAAGGATAAAGCTAATCCAAGAAGGCATACAAAGTTTGAGTCTCTTTGGAGTGGTCTATACATAATCTTCAACTAAAAATCCCATAATTCCTTCCAACTTATATAGATGGATGGTGAGGAGCTTCATATCCTAGTTAATGGGATACACTTGAAACATTTTTATTGAAGTTTGAGTTCCCTATACATAGTTTTTTATGGCTTTCCTCCAAGTATTGTCCTAGCACATTAATTTGTATGCTTTTACTTTGTTTAGTTAGGTTCCTTGTTTTTTTTGTTTCCTTCCCTATTTTGGTCGAATTCATTATCTTTACAATTCAAAGGGTTTTTTATATACATGAATAAAATTTTTCATTATTTTTTGAGTCCAAGAGTCATGTAAATGGTTCAAGTTCTCAATCATATCACGCATGCTACCTAGTTGAGTCACCAAAGATGCTAGCTAAATTTGGCCTACATACCAAGATTTGTCTAATATAGAATAAGAAGCTTAGTAGGGTCCTAGTTTAAGAGTGATCCAATTTAAAAAAGGATCATATAGACTTTAATAAGATATCACATAGCATTTTAAAGCTTTTGAAACACTTTAAGTAAGCTTAAAGTGTGAACTTGATGACTTTAAGGAGCTAGACTATCATGACACATCATGCAGGACTGAACATATCAATCTAGTTACACATTTTATATATAAACTTGGAAGGTTTAATAGATCCAAAACAATGCATGGACATGATGATTTTGGTCTCATAAACATCCTCTACAAATTTCATTTCTTGATGATTTTTCTATCTCAAGATATAAGCTTCCAAAGTTAAACTTAAAGAGTAGGGCATGCATGTAGATGTCAAATTTGGGCCTTGTGAAATAGCCATTTAAATTTAAATTTTCCAAGGTTTAATTCAAAGATAAAAACTATCCAAATAGTGGAAGCTCAATTTAAGATCTGACAATGATTGGGTGATCAACAATGTCAATGGGTCCAAAAGATCTAACAAAGTGCATTTGATCATGTACCTAAGATCTAGCGATGAACATCAAGTCAAAAGGTTAATGGACCTAAGATGAATGTGTAGATATAAAGTGGCAAGATCTTAGGTGTTTATATGAAGATATAACAATGTGTGTTTATTAACAAAGCTAGTGGTCCAAGATATTGAAGAAAAATGCATAGTTTCCAAGTGTCACAACCATTGTAACTACTAGGTAAATAAATGGTATACATTCAAGACATGCAAAGGAATATAAACATTATGCATGAGTTCAAAAATTCAAGGAACTTAGATTAAATGTGAGGCCACAACATGGTGAAAGCACAAAAGTAGATATACTGATAGCAAGATCCTAAGATGGGATGCATAGTTGAAAAATGACACATTTAAAGAAACCCAGATCAAGATCAAGGGCCAATATCAAAAGTCAAATCCTTGAGAATTTAAATGGAGATGAAATATGATTGAGATCAAAATAGAGAAAATATTTCAAGGGGATTCCATGAAGGTAGACATGTTAATTTTGATGAGTTCATCACCAAAGATAGTAGCATGACTATGACCCTTTTCTCCACTCTTACATGCCAAAGATGAACCATTAAGGAGAAATCAATGCTAGAACATGATCATAAAAAAATGATCTAACTATTATAACTGATTCAATACTAGAATTCAACTTTGAAATGACTTGATCCCATCATTATAACCATAGGGAGCATCAATGTAGGATAAAAATGGATTGAAAGGGATTGATATGATCGTTGTATCCATTTTATAGAAGTAGTCTTAGACATTATGATCTTTTCTAACTACATCAACACTAGGAATGATGGGAAAACTTTGTCATTATGCTCCCTTCTCTATCCTTATATGTGTGATCCTCATCTCTCTCCTCCTATTCTACTATAAATACATGCTTTTAAGCCTTGAAAATGATCCCTCTCTTTGGTATGACTAGACTCTACCAAGATTTGTATTGTAACACCTATTTAATGTAATAAAAGACTAAATTACTCCATTTTCTAGTTGAGTTGAAGTATGTCTTATGAATTCATTGATGTGGTTAACTAAATGTATGTTTTCTTTACCTTTATGTAAGTTTTATCACCTTCATGAAGTGTTTTGGTAGTTCTCACAAGTCATTATAAGTGAATATATAGTTTGTTGGTAAGTTTGGAAGTGGAAAACTACTCTCCCATGCCAGGTCAATATCTAGTACATTCCTTTCTATTAAATACTTATGTGAAAACTTATTAAAGAGTAAATGAAGTGATGTTTAACAATCTTAAATTCATCTTATAGTGTGTCTTATGTAAGTATAAGGATCAAAACATTTGGTGCATCACCTTTTTTTATATACTTTCATGGATTATTGTTAATATCTCTCCCCTTTTCCTAGCAAGAAGCTATCTTAGGTTTAGTATAGGTGATAGACCCAAAAGGAAGCCAACCTTCACCAAAGGTCTAAACCAAGATTAGGTAACCCATATCCTATGCTCATTCCCATGTTGGAATAGGTTTGATAAAGTGGACCTAAATAATCTCATTCTCATTTAGGGTACAACCTAGGATGCTAATAGTTGTATCAAGGGGGCTTGCCCTCTCTGGAGGTTCTTTCTAGTCATAGGTCACTCATAACCTTAGATATATCCCATTGTGTCAATTGGGTGAAGAGGTCCTAAAACAAGCCTCTTCAAGGGTACAACTCAAAGTGACAATAATTATGATTGCATATGGTGGCATTGTCAACTATTTTGGAAATGACATAGTATTAAGATTGTTATGGAGGACTACATGCTTTATTATCCAATGTTTGATATTCATGTGGTTGGGGTTGACTTTATTTTGGGATTATAATGGCTAACAACTTTGGGCACAATAGAGATGATTTATAGGAATTTTTCATGTGATTTCAATCTAAAGGTAGGATAATTGAATTTTGTGGATTAAGAAGAAAATATCACTAAAAGGTTAATTCATCCTAGATGACAAAGATTATTAAAAAAAGGGATGAAGGATTTGTAGCACACTTATTTTTCATATAAGTATTGTCAATAAAATTGGCTACATAACATGATTAAAAAATGATTCTTGATGACCACCCAATAGTTTTTGGGGTAATTCCAAAAGGACTATGACCAAAAATAAAATATGATCATGTCATAAGATTGATTCTAGGTAATACACCACCAAACACTAGACCTTACAGATATCCATATGCCTAGAAAAGTGAAATCAAAAATATGGTACTAGAGATGTTGGAGGTAGGTATTATCATACATATCCAAATTGAATATTCACCCCCAATGGTCATCATGCATAATAATAATGGAACTTGTAATATTTACCCTAAATAAATAGAAATCAACAAGTAAACCATCTATGATAAGTTCCTTATTATACTAATTGATAAATTTTAAAATAAATTAAATGGTACTGTTTATTTTACCAAATTGGATATTCATTCTAGGCATCCTCAACTTTTGATAAAATATGAGGATATCCTTAGAACAAATTCTAGAATTAATAAAGGCCATTATGATTTTATGGGCATACCTTTTGGTCTCAAAAATACACCATCTACATTTTAGATTTTAAAGGACACTATTTTGAGGCCTTTTTTAAGGAAGTTTGTGTCGGTAGTTTTTTATGACATCCTAATCTAAAAATATACTTAATAAGAACATTTGAAGCATGTGAAACATGTAATGTTAGTAATAAAACAACATTAGTTTTATTCTAAACCTTCCAAATTTTATCATGGAGTAAAAGAGGTGGAATAATTGGGTCATATTATTTCACATGGAGTCAAAGTCAACCCTAAGAAGATCAAAGCTATGATGGAATGGCAAGTGATAATGACTCTTAAGATCATGTTGTATAAAATTCATTATCAAGGGGAACAAGGTTATCTTAGTTAGTTATAAACTCATTACAACTAGGTGTTGGGAGAAGAAAACTAGATAAGAAAGATGTGTAGGATATTCCTTTGAATATTCATGCATTATATATGAAGTTATCAACTTGTGTATTTTGTCCTATCCTGTCAGATTATGAAAGGATAAAAGTTAAATGGTCTCCTAATTTTATTACCATCATATAAAAAATGATATGAAGAGTCAGGAATTGGAATGACTATAAATATGTAATCTTGTATGAAGAAGTTGATGACCCCTTTACTAAGATCAATATATGCTATGTAGTTCATGGTTACCTATTTGATTTCTTGTGTTTATCTTTGTTTTGTTTTATCATGTTTAATACTAAGGTTTAATTTATCTTAAAAGTATTCTACATGTTATATACATCTAAAGAACTCTTTGGTTAATCTAGTTCCTTGTGAGAACACATCATTTGTCTTTGTTATACTTTTGTTAATTATGAATTCACTACTCTTTCTTATGTAGACTACTATAACTTAGGTATCCTTATCCTTAACATGTTCTATTTAACTAGGAATCTCTACTAAAAATGGTGTGATGAGTGTGGAAAAACTCCTTCCAGGGAGATTTATGCTTCGATGGTTACCGAGATAATGAGATAATGAAATCTAGTTAGACCAAAAAATATGGCACTTCATAGAAGAAGAATCCAAAAAGATGGGCCTAACTATAAGTGAAATCATTTAGGAATATATATACAATAAAATATATGAATATTTATATTTTGAGATACCCAAAATTATAGCTAATTGGTTGACAAGACTTGAGTACTACTACTTCCATCTCAGAGTGAGAGAAACCATTACTTGTAGTGAAGAAAAGATAAACTAGTTAGTGAAATTGGAAATTGATTGGACAAGAGTGAGAAATTATTGGGTTGAAACCATTATAGATGGATACACTACTAATTTCATAGTACACATCTATATATCATTCAAGGTTGTGCAAGACCACTTCATTTGAGGAATCAGATGGAAATTTTTACAGTGGCTACCTCTTCTATTGAAAATGTTGGTGATGGAAAAGGCCATGGTGCCTATTCTATCTAGTATGGAATAGTCACTTTGGGTGTATGGGGATGTATGCAAATGATGGTGAATGATGTATATATGAGTGAC
>JARHVA010001591.1:2365000-2377500 GCA_037957365.1 Torreya grandis
TATCACATATTTTCAAATTTTACCAAACCAGATAATTATTTTCCAACCTATTCTATGCCACCTTATCAAAACCCCTATTTTCCTCCTAATAGTTATATAGACAATTGATATCCTTACCCACCACTTAAAATTTATACTATGATTCCTTTACTCTAATTTAGTGATATGGGGACTTATGTATAGTATATGAAAGCTACCCTAGATTAGAACATACAAGGAGTCTTTATATCACATTCCATACATAAAATTCCTAAATTTGAAGGTTAAGGAAATATGACTGTGCATGTCAAATCATATGTCAATACCTTTATGGAACTCTTTCCCTAGGATTATGATGTTATGAATTTATTTCCCAAATCCTATAAGGAATTTTTATTTATTGGTACTATCACCTCCCTAAGGCTTCTATCCATTCCTTCAAATATCTTGTGGTGGAATTTATCAAATCCTTTGACATGAAAATGTTACTTAAAGTTGGCATTCAATATTTTATGAAAATTAAATTAGAACAAAATGGATATTTTTATCATTTCATTATGATATTTTATATTCATCTTATAGTGTGCAAAATATGGATCCATGAAATTCAAAAGAAAAATAAATGGAAGTTAGACTTGTATTGAGGATAAAATGAGATCAAATCAAATGGTTTTCCAAAGATCTTGATTTGATATGTAATCTATGAAAATAGTTTTATTTATGTTTTAGATTAAGGTAAAAATAGGTTTTGAAGGGACCCTGAAACCCTTTAACAGAATCAAAAAAGATAAAGCATTAACATGCACCAGGAAAAGCATTCCTAAAACCTACTAAATAGTAGCATCAAAATCAGGTTATACAGGGACAACATCAATATCTAGTTTATATTCAGCCCCTTAATATTCCAAATAATGATTTAATATCTATTTTTTAGGGGTAAAATCTAGAATAGTTGCCTACCTTCCATCAGCAATATTCTGCATACTTTCTAGCTCTCTGGTTTTCTTAATGGATCTTCTTCCAGGTTTGTCCTAAGAACCAACATCTGATTTCACCTTAAAATGATGTTCATCTATTTTTCCAGATTTATCCAGAGTAGAAGCAAGATGTTTCACCTTAGTTTGCTGATCTTTTTTGCTGTTTCTAGTTTATACCCCCTTAGTATTGGTCTTTTTTTTAGCTCTTTTTCTTTGGTTTAGAATATGCTTTAAGTTTTCTCCATTATCATTCACAGGAAGCTCATCCAAAGGGAAATCATTATCAACCTGAATCTCCTTGGATTGAGAAAAAAGAAAATCTCCCTCCTCTAATTTATTTCCATCTTTAGCCAAGAATTCACCTTCCTTTAACATAATTTTGTCATCTACATCTCTCCATCGATCTTCTATCCTTTGATAGAAAATGATTTGTTTTGATAGATCTGTCAAATCATCTATTCTTTGTACAGGTATTATGGTATTTGATTGCTATCCATGTCCTTCTTTCTCAGAATTTTCTTTCTCAATAGAAAGCTCTTTATTCGCCTCAGCATGTGGAGCTTTAGGATCTTCAAAAGAAGGCTCTTTATCTGCCTCATCATGTAGAGCTTTAGAATCTTCATTATTCTTTTGTTCTTGTCGATGATCTTCTTTGGGTTTCCATACTTTCTTTTGTTGGACCTTGGTCTTTTTCCCATCCAAAACACTACTAGGATGATTTTTACTTTTGGAAGGACAATTTTTGACTAGCTGCCCCTGTTTCTTACAAGCATAGCAAGAATTGGGCAAATCTTGAAAAAAAATTCCTTGAGTTTTTTTACCAAGCTTGGATATTAGATCCACTTTTTCTAGGAGATGATTCAAATCTGCCACTTTAACATAAAGTCTGGCACTTTGAAGTTTGGTTCTGGTAGCCATAGCATTATCCAATGCCACAAGTTCACCAAAAGAACTGGAAATACCTTTAAAATTTTCCTCATGCCAAAACTCTAAAGGGAGTCCAGGAAGTCTAACCCAAATGGGAATGGTTAAGAAAAAAGAATCTGAGAGATCCATGTTAGGCTCCCATTTTTTAATAGTGAGAGAACATTTACCAAAAGACCACGGTCCTCCACACAGAACCATATTCATGTCTTCCTTACAGTTGAAGATAAACGAGAAGAAACCATTCAACATTGGTGCAATATCTACCTCTTCTCGAATAACCCATTTCCTTTTAACAATTTTTGTAATAGTTTTATTTATGTTATCAATGTGCAAGTGGATTTATAATTAGATTATGCAACAAATAGTTTAATTGGATATGAGAGCTCATTCTAGTTATCTTTAGGCTTGCACTAGTCATAGTCTACAAATAGATACATGATTATGTAATAATTTTATTTTGAATAGAATTATACATTTCATGTTCACATAATTTTCCTTGGAGTCTTCTCATTGTGGTTTTATTTTTTGTGAAATAGATAGACTTAATTGCCAATGATTTTATTGCAACTAACACTAATATATTTTTTAAGTATTAGAAGACTTGTCTTAATCAATAGATTGATATCTTTTCCACCCTACTCTTTCCCTCTATTTTACATTTTTTTATGATAAATGATCTACCCATTACATTGTAACTAACCCATTTATAGATGTAATGATCATGAGATTCAAAATATTTTAAATAAATCATTTGAACCTTCAGTGGAAATAATAACATCCCACCCATCCCAATTTGATTCTTAGATGTGTAGGGAGATTATGGATCTCAAGAGGAAACTGGAAACTATGGAAGATTCCCTGAAAGCTATTTGGAAAAAAATAAACAATATGGAAAATCAGATAAGGGAGATCCCAATCAAGCTCAAAGCCTATGAAAATAACCTCTGGGAACTTATTAAGGACAACAGAATGAAAATGGAGGAAGTTACGTCCAATATTTGTGCTGCTGCTGTCAATATAGGTAAAAGAGCCAAAGAGGAGACCAAAGCCCTGGAGGGACCCAGCAAAAGGATGAGACAAAGTTCTAGAAAGAAGGTTACACAAAAAGGAGCTATGCAGGCAGCAACCACTGCCCAGGATACTGTTATGAAAGGAAAAGAAACTATGAAAATGATATTGGAACTGGATGAATAATCTGGTTCTTCTGGTTGGTTTAGTAACTGGTCCTATTTTTTGTTTTCTTTCTGTAATCCTTTGCCTTTGGTGATACCAGATCTCTATTTAATCTGGGTTTTGACCGGAAGTCTTTCTGGTGGTTTCAGGTCCATTTAAAACCTGTTTTTGCTACTTCCTTGTAGTAGTTTTTAGGCTTTGCCTGTGGTCTTGGACGATCTTTCTTTCTTTCTTTCTTTGTAATAGGGTTTCAGGGCCCCTTCAGAACCTGCTTTTACCTCAATCTAAAACATCCCACCCATGCCATATCATTTGTATTTTATTTCCCCTTGGATCACCATTAGGTCCTAAAAAGAAGGGGACACTTTATCCCAAATGGTTTTGACTAATTTTGTTCACTTAGATTAGTTAGTCCATAATTCACCATGGGTCAAAATTTCAACATAAAATATGTCACTATTTATATTAGAACATTTTTTTTTTATAGAGAATGACATTATTTTTAGATGTATTATTTATATATTTAGGGCCTGTGTTGATGTCAATGCATTGTCATCTATGAAATATCCCCTTATGTATCACTATAATCCTTTGAGGCATTACGAATATGGCCACTATGAACAGGTGGGATGGAAAAATTTGCATTATTTGAAAATTACATGTCTTGAAATTAATGTAATATACTTTTTCATCAACATATTACAAGGTTTCAAATTCAATAAATTGAGAAGGAAATTATATTTTTTTCATCTAATACAATGTTAACACTAAGAATAAAAATTCATCTTCCAAAATCCCTATAAACTATTGTCCTCCTATTTTGATACAATACTCCTTATTTAACTTCTATGTGTTTTGAAAATAAATCCACTTGATCATCCTACCAAATTCAAGAAACATTGATGCTATATAAAAAATAATAAATGTGAGATAAACGAAATAATGTGTGTGTGTGTAATATACATATTTAGTAAGGATGTGTGTCTTTTTATGAATAAAAATATGAGAAAGATAATATTTGAAAATGAATCATGTCCTCTGACATGTCACTAATATCTCCATGTCATGAAAATAATGAGACTTTCTCATTGCTAAAATAAAAATAACTATGCTTGATAAAAAGGTGAAGAACGTGCATTATCATTATCATATGAATGCAAATAAATCTAATCATGTCAATGTGGATATATATTATCAATTTTTTAATGGAAATTTCACTTTGAAAATATCATTATATGCCACTATATTGAACACAACAAAAATATAATGGATTTCCTCACTATTAATTACCTATAAAGTTTGATATAAAGTTATGGTGTTTGAATCCGAAATAATTAAAATTAAATGAGGATGATGATTTAAAGAATAGTTCAAAATTATATTTTCTACATATTGAGTAAATTTTATGATCATTTTCACTACTTTAAGACCTCCATTTTGTGTTACATACAAGTGTGGAGACTCAAGAAACAAGGAGGTAACCTTAAAATAAAAGTTAATTATTTTGTTGTTGTTGGGTCACACTCCTATTAATTACACCATGATTTGGAAACATGGATCACATTATTATAATTAAATAATTTAAAATGACCACATTAATTTATTCATATCAAATGTATAATAGACTTATGATACTTAAGATGATTTTCATATTGTATAATGTATAATTGTTAAACTAGTAGATTTAATTTTTTTTTGGCTAAAATGTATGCCTATTAATATAGTGTATATATGCAAATCATATTCACCACACCATAACATATAATCCCAAGGCACTGTTATAATATTTTAATTTTTCAAATGCCCCATGGAATTAAAAAAATACATGTCGAACATGTATTATTGTGACTCATTTAAGACTCGCTTCACACTCTAAAATGTTGGGAAAATTATATTGTCTTAATTTGAACATTTCCTTTGATAAATATAGGGATGGATTCATCCATTATTTACTCATACTACACTAGAAAAATAATATATTCTCTATTCTAATAATATCAATCAATAATATTAAAAATAAATATCAAGTTTAGAAAGGTATTAAATTTGGCTAATCCATAAAATCTTAAGGCATAAGATGGTTATTCACAATAAGGCTGATACATAGGGGCCTTTGATTTTCTTTTACATATGTTCACATTCTATTTGGATTATTTCCATTAATAAAATCAATTTTCATATTGAATGGGTATGCCAGGAAAATATTAATAAATCCATAAATAATAATCCCATATAATAACAAGGCATGCTCATGTTATTGAACATGTTCAAAATAAAAGCATACTTATATAAATGAATAGGATATATATTAATATATAATATTACATATTACATATACAATATTTACTTATTATAATATATAATATTATTATAGTATATGTATATAATAATATATACTTAATTTTTTTAATAATTTATATTAATATTAATATTTGTAGACACTTAAATTTAGTACAAACTAATCCATTATGTCATTGTTATAACTTTGTACATAGAGGTATATTATTTTGTCATGACTCAACTTTGTGGCCTACTATAGATATTTGATTATAACATGTTTAACATGTTTTAATAGCACTAGAGTGATGATTATTGGTGTTGGTCATGTTTTAGTTGGATACGATGTGAGATATTTTGGGTAACTATGGTGATTAGGATATACCATACTTGATGCTCACCTTGG
Source organism: Torreya grandis (assembly GCA_037957365.1). NCBI lineage: Eukaryota > Viridiplantae > Streptophyta > Pinopsida > Cupressales > Taxaceae > Torreya > Torreya grandis. The sequence goes on from JARHVA010001591.1 coordinate 2,370,740, forward strand.
ATTCATTTTTATCCTAATATACATATACTACTAGCATTGGATTAATTTTTTCCTAATACATATATGATTTCTTGACCATTATTATTTTCACATGCATACTAGACTTCTGCATTACCTTTATCTAGTTGAATAGTATTTGATGGATTTTGATACATTGACATGTTAAATATAGGTCGATGGACATATTATGTTTAATTTACTTCACTTGATGATATATAGACTAGTTAATTTAATTATTATGTTTATTACAGTTCTCTATTGCATTATTTGTTATTGATCAGGTACTAGTGATGTATATTAAGTGGTTGAAGGTACTAATATGAGCTAAGTTGGATGATGGCATCAATACTTGGGGTATCGAAGAGATTCATAAATAATTAGATGAGTTTCAATAAATATCTGTGTGTTTTTGGTTTGGTCTCTTTCCATTGGATAGTCTTATCATCTTTGTTTGTGTTATCACATTTTTTTCTTTCTTTCCTTAGTCGTAATGTTGTTTTGATGGTTGTGTGATGACCATGTGGATTCATCGCTTATATTATCTTGTTTGAACCCTCCTAATTTACACTCCTCTCTCTCCCATAAACACATCACCACCCCAAAATTGATTTAACTAAACCCTTTCTTGGACTTAGACACTTTGAAGGGTCTCACCTAGACCCCTCCATATGAAGTGGACTTCTAACATGGTCACTCAGTGTTTTTTGGACTATGTGATGGTTTGAACCTTATGACATTAAAATATTTAAATTTATTAATTTTATTATTGTTTAGGTTTTCAAAATTTTCTGGACTTGGTCATTTATGACCATTGAATTTGTTTATTTTACATGTTGGATGCCTTGGGATGTGGTCAATGACATTGGAGGGAGGTTTCTCTCTCTTTGCATTCAATGTTGAATTCAATGGGGTATGGGAGAGGGGATGGAAGGAAAAGTTAGAGAGTGAGGGGTGGAAAGGATGCAAGTGGGGAGAATAATGGAGATAAAATGGACAAATATATGTAATTGGGGGTTTTTGGTCTTGGATTTTGGTTTTTATTGGAAGGATTTGAAAATGCAAAGAAGAAAACAATATTTTGGTCCTTGCTTACATCACCTTGGGGATTTATTCACTTGCATCATTCAAGTAAGCCAATCCTTTGAGTGTTTTTTTTTTTTTTTTAAATTTTTTTTCAATGGATTTATAAAATAGAAATGAATATTTGACACTACATATGCAATTGTGAAGTTGTAATACTTTAGGCTGGGTATCTACCATAATAATATATATATATATATATATATATATATATAATATTGTATTATGGTTTAATATTTTAGTCTTAGGGTTCTCTAAAAATTTTAGGAAGGGTTGTGTGTGTTCATCTTTTACATGGATATCACATATGTGTTTATATAGACTTGTTGTTTTGAATCTTCTTATACATAGTTGGATTGTTCACCAAAATGAAATGTTATGGTTTTTGAACAATTTATGACTACTTATATTTTTATAATATTATAATATATGAGTTTTGGATTTTTTATAAAATCCTATGTATACATTGAATATTTCTATACTATTGTATTTCCTTTGGGTTTTTGTTTGACATGTGAATATTTCAATGCTCGCTATACTCTTTTATATTACTTGCATAATATTATGGGTTTCATTTATGACTTGGGGTTTTAAATATTGATTTGGGCATTGATTATATTGGTTTATCTAAAGGGTTTTAGCTCTACTTGGTTATGTTATATGGATTCGATGCATGCATTTAATCATTTAAATGGTTATATATTTAGTCAAATAACATGATTTATTTATATGGATTTGACTATATGTCCTTTTTGGTAGATATAAATATTTAATGGGTGAAGCCTTGGTAGATTTGTGATATAAATCATGATGTTGAATTTTGTTTGATCTTTTTTTTAGGTCTATTGTTTTTGTTTATAAACATCTAAACCTGATTTAAGATTCAGGGTTCATATGAGGTCATAACACCTCATGATGATCTCAAAAATCCATTATATCGATTATTGACATTAAATATATTTAAAATTTATGATGGTTTATTTAATCAATAATTTATCATTGTGTAATATATGGTTTATGGCTAAAAGTCATGTTTAATATGTTGACTAGTCATGTGTGTTGATTGCTTTTAAATTATTGATTATTTTGGACTATGGCTTTGGGATGAGTATACCTTGGATTATAATTTTAATTCTTATCATGATTAAATTATTATTGTAAATATGCTTTTATTTTATAATTATCCTTTGACTAGGATTAAAAATCTAAGTTATAGTTGTGTCCTGATAAGCATGGAATATAGATTGGTAGTTAGGATGTTTAAGGATAACCACGTGCTTGGAGGTTTTCTGAGTCTAGTATTAATGAATTCTATGGACATGGATTTGATTTATAAATCCATATATATGACCTTTGAACATCCTAAAATTGGTTATCCCCACTTTAAATTATTAACAATGTCATTTACTTAGTTATTTTTATCTTGTCTTATGATGGTGTTTTTTATCGTCACTTACCTATTTACTTTATATAGTGTGATGAGTTTACCAATGGATTGGGAACCCCAACTTGCTCAAAATCCCTTCCTAACCCTAGTTACTAAAACTAACATCAAACTAATGGATGGGGTGGTAAGGGCCACCAATGGTTGGGCTCAGAGGTCTAATTGAGAGGGTTTGTTTGACGTGGTAACATGTTGATCGCACTCCTAGATGACATCATGGAGAAGATTGATGTAATTGGTAACATTTAATTATAGGTTAATCATATACATATTTGGCATAGCTTAGATTACCATTTCATGTCATATTATTAGAAATTATATTTGTAAACTAATTACATTATTGTTGTTAGTTAGTTATACACTCCAGCTATTATATGCTAATTTTATCTTTAAAATGGTTCATGCTAAAAGTGGTGCAAAAGGATTTAAAATATTGGCATATAGTAAGAATCTAATGTTTCACTATATTTTATAAATTTAATCATTGATATAGACTCCTATCTTTTACCATGGATATATAGATGATCATCATTATTGCTAACATTTAGTACATTTTATTATTATCATTATGTGATAATGATTTATCATTGATCTATTATACAATTTAGTGTAGCATTTATTCCTTTTTGTAGTCTTATGGAATGTTTATATAGTCTCTTGACATGAGTATTATATGGTTGGCCTAAGTAGAGATTACTTATGCAAATATATCACTTATTCTTGGTGTTATAAGCATACATAAGTATGCTAGTTTAAATTGTTAATAAGTAAGAAGTTACCTTGAAGGGATATTCATTGATGAACTATCTAACTATTTCCTTTTGGTGTATATATATTTATGATCCTCTTTTATATTTTGGATTAACTATTGATGTAGCATTAGTATGTCTAAATCCTCTTCTAGTTTCATTTTATCTTGCATATGAAATATTGGAAAGAAGGCTCAGTTAACTCTTGTTACTAGCATATGAGGGAAGTCTGACAGGAATTATTCTTTGCATTTTTTGGTCTTATATGGCTACATATAAAGGTACATAGGTTTATTTTTAAACAACCTATTGTTATTTGGATTATCTTTCTTAGTTTCATTCATGTTTGCCTTGTTATAATTAATAAAATTCTAAGTTTATACATATACTAAGGGTTACATAATACTTGTATAAGTTTCATTACTTCCTAGAATGAATTGTCAACCTTTAAGTGGATGGTAATATTTCTTGGAATGTGATGATGATATAAAGTGATCACAAATTACTTATATTTCAAAATAGAATATGTTGATATTTTATTCTCTCATGCTTAATGGTTATATGAACAAAACAAGGGTGAATATATGTTTGGACTTCACTCTTATGGGATAGAAATGAATATATGCTATTATGTTATAGTATGTTCAATCATTTTATGTTGAAAAAGATTATTAAATAAAATTTTTATTTGGGTTCCACTCATTTGATACATAGCCTTAAATTCTTGTTTAAATGAGATACTGGATGTTAGTGTGAATCTTATATACTCAATTTATGTGAAAAAATCTTGATGCTCATATACTTTATATGCTTGTTCATGTAAGAAATTTATCACTCAATTATGTTAGATCATACTATGAAAGATGTTACATAAATTTGGTTTGCTCCTTAATTAAAATTCCTATTGTAGGGAAGGGTAATGATCTAGATGTTTAATGTTCTTGATAGTTTTACTAAACAATTGTGTGGCTGGAAATTTATTCCATGTTATAATACTACATGCATTATGGGCCTATTGATGGAAAATAATTAAGAAAGAATTAAATTTGTATAGGCTAAATATGTTCACTTACCTTAAATATTATGATTTTCTTAAATAATAAACGTTAGAGGAATATACACTTGGATGTAATATATTTCATGTTTATGTAATTCCTTCCTCTTATTGATCATAAATTCATTAGGTATTTGCCAATTTAATATCATTTACATAGATTCAATTATAGGCTACCATTATATCTTATCTAATAAATAATGAAGATGATCATAAATCATATCATTTTTTATTTATTCAGATAGAGAAATTCATGCTTATTAATTAGATAACTTATGAACCTAAAAATAAACAAGTTAGCATGGTTGTAGTGACTCTAAGCCATGAAGAATTTAATAACCTTAGTTGATAACACCTAAATAATTGCTTATGATGCTTCAATTTTCATTCCTTCCATGATTATACTCTCTTTAGGGAGTAATAATTCTATTGTGTGCTTGTGGAGATTGGTATAAATTTGAATGTGTTTTTAATGAGTTGTTGGTTTCTACTTTTATGACCAACATCTTAGATTTTATACTTGATTATCAAAATAACATTAGGTATTATTTTCATCCCATTAACTTGTAAAAAACATTAAAAAACATTTTATTTAAAGTTGCCTTTTTTTTGTTGGGTCAAAAAGTAACCCTTTTACCATCTTAGGTTAGAACCCAAACCTAAAAAGTGGAGTGAGATACCTATCGAGGTTTAAGGACCTATAAATGGTCTTATGTAAAAACATTTGTACTGCATATGGTGTATGGGAATATCTATATATTTATACACTGATACATCCTAAACCTCATAGTTTATTTTCTAGGTAACCTACTTCCTCATAGCATCCTTTATATGTTATTAACATTGGTTATTTATCATAGATATCCTCCTTAAATCCTGGTTGTGTGTACTTGAGTACATTGAAGGAACATTGGTTTGATTAGTAATCGAGACCTTAGGCAATACACACGGTCCAAAGCATACTCTGATAAAGTAATTGCAAATTTTTTGGGGTTTTTTTTCATATAGTATCAGAGCCTATGCTTAAGGTTTTTGGATGAGTTTTGACACATTGCACTGATTTTTGGCATGTTCTAGAAAATGCTAGTTTATATTTTGTATGATTTAGCATACCCTTGCAAAGGCTTATATTGCATAATATATGTTGGGATGGGTGAAATTACATATATTATAGATGTTCATATTCTTGTGTAATCTTATTTTATATCAAAATGTATGCATATGCCTTGTGATCTTTGAATGGCATTTATATGTTTATGTTGTCTTGCTAAGACTAAATTGGAAACTTGTATGATAGTATGTATAATAAACCATGGATGGAATTATATGATTTGTATGGAATCATATATGTCTTATATTATTTGTAAGGTTATGATATGACCTTTATAAAGGCAATTAGCCTCTTAAATGAATTAAATAGTACTTTATTTATGCAAGCGTGAAGTGCTAGAAGTTCCTAGGTTATGGAATGTGTGTGTGTGTGTGTGTGTGTGTGTGTGTGTGTGTGTGTGTGTGTGTGTGTGTGTGTGTGTGTGTGTGTGTGTGTGTGTGTGTGTGTGTGTGTGTGTGTGTGTGTGTGTGTGTGTGAATGTGTGCGTGTGTGCATGTGTGTGTGTGTGTGTGTGTGTGAGAGAGAGAGAAAATTGATAAATTTATGCAATGACCATGTGATGCTTACCTATATCTTAGTTGGGTCAAACCTTCCCTCATCAAGTTCCATTGGGGCAAGCATCACCTATCAATTATTAACTTGTATGGGCAAGTCAATGGGAGACTAATGATAACCACTTCACCCTTAGAATTGAGGAAATAATTTTTAGTATATGGTATTGAATTGTATGGGAAAGTCATCAGTATATGTTTATAATGTTATGACCTTGATATCATGGAGGGTTAGGCTCAAACCTAGAGGGTTGCATAGGAGGGTGTTTGATTAACTTGGGTAAATCAGTAAGACCTAGGATCTTTGCTTATGAGGGAGAATATTGAATTAAGTTAAGATCTTAATATTATTTATGTATTTGGTCTCTTTTGAGTTAGATAGAGAAGCATGTGGCTTCATAAATTCAAAGGGATGAAAGTAAATAAGTGTGTGGGGATGTTTATTTCCTATTTTGCATCTATGATATTGTTTCAATTATGGATATGTTTGCATTTATGATGGTTATTTATTAATATATAAGTTGATTTACATGAGGATGTCATGTTGACCATGGATATGTTTTATGTCTATGGGGATGTTTGAGATGACTCTAGTTTAGTTATGCATCCTTGAGACTACATATTTGAAGTTGGGCCACATTTTGACATCAATATGGATGTCTATTATGTTATTGGTTGCCTATATCCATGAAGATGTTAGTTTAAAGTTTTATTGAACTTAATGAATGTTGGAAATTATAATTTCCATGGTAGTGATGTAGTATTCATCTCG
>JARHVA010001591.1:2382500-2420000 GCA_037957365.1 Torreya grandis
AAAAAAAAGATATTGGGGGATTTTTGGACTCAAATTTTGGTTTTAATTAGAATGATTTGGAATTGTAAAAAGGAAAAGAAGATTTTGGACCATGCTTGCATTACCTTGGGGTTTTCTTCACTTGCATCATTTGGGTAAGCCAATCTTATGAATGTTTGTTTTTTAGTTATTTTATTCTATGAATTTATAAAATAAAAATGAATATTGGATGTTTCATATGAAACCATGAAGTCATAAGACTTCAAGTTGGGTATCAAGTACCCAATGGGTTGGATTGATATTTCCTTTTTGCATATAAACATCAAAAAATAATTTGATTATGTTATCTAGTTTTTATATATATTTGTTATATTTTGGCCTAGGTAATTGTTGTTGTCTTGAGGGTTCTCTACAGCTTTTTGGAAGGGTTTTGTGTGTTCATATTTTACATGGATATCATAAATGTGTTTATATAGACTTGTTGTTTTGAATCTTGTTATACAAAGTTGGGTCATTGGCTAGAATGAAATGTTGTGGGTTTTGAACAAGATATGATTGTATATATTTTGATGATATTATAATATATGATTTTTGGTTTTTTATAAAAACCTACGTATATATTGAATGTTTCTATACTGTATTATTTCCTTTGGGTTTTCGTTTGACATGTAAATAGTCCAATGGTCTCCATACCCTAATACATTACTTACATAGTATTAAGGGTTTCATTTTATGACTTGGGGTTCTAAATATCAATTTGAGCATTTCTTTTATTTGTTTATCCTAAGGGTTTTATTTCTTCTTGGTTCTGTTACATGGATTGGATGCCTATGTTTAATCATTAAAATGGTTATATATTTAGTCAAACAACATGAATTATTTATATATATTTGAATGTATGTTATTTTTCATAGATAAAAATATTTGATGGGTGAAGCTCTAGAAGATTTGTAACATAAAACATGGTGTTGACTTTTTTATCTTTTCTTTGAGGTTTGTTAATTTTTTATAAACATTTAAACTTGATTTAAGATTTGGGGATCATATGAGGTTGTGAGACCTCATGATGATCTCACAAATCCATTATATCGATTCTTGATAATAAATCAATTTACAATTTATGATGGTTGTTTGAATCATTAATTTATCATTGTGGAATATATGGTTTATGGTTGGAAGTCATGTCTGAATATGTGAACTAGTCATATGTGTGTTGACTACTTTTACATTATTGATTATTTTGGACTATGGATTTGGGTTGAGTATACCTTGCTTGGATTATACTTTCAATTCTTATCATGATTAAATTATTGTTTGAATTTTGTTATTATTGTATAATTATCATTTAACTAGGCTTAAATAGATAAGTTATGGTTGTGTGCTGATAAATATGGAATATAGATTTGTATCCAGGGTGTTTAAGGGTGTTTAAGGTTGACCATGTGCTTGGAGGTTTTCCAAGTCTGGTATTACCAAATGTTATGGACATGGATTTGGTTTATAAATCCATAGCTATGACCTTTGAACAACCTAAAATGGGTTATACCCACTTTTAATTAGTAACGATGTAATTTAACTGGTTATTTTTGTCTCATCTTAGGATGGTGTTTTTAATAGTCACTTGCCTTTTTACTTTTTATGTTGTGTTGAGTCATCTAATGGCTTGGGAACCTTGACTTGCTTATAATCCCTTCTTAACCCTGGTTGTCAAAACTACCATCCAACTAATGGATGGGGTGGTAAGGCCACCAATGGTTGGGCTCATAGGGATGAGCATGAGGGTTTGTTTGACATGGTTACATGTTTCTCACACTCCTAGATGACATCATGGATAGATGTGATGTAATTGGTAACACTTTGATATAATTTATTCATATACTTCTTTGGCATAGCTTGTATTATCATTTTATGTCATATGCTTAGCGATTATAGATATAAACTAATTACATTATTATTGTTAGTTAGTTATAAATTGCAGCTATTATATTCTAACTTTGTCTTGAAAATGGATCATGCTAAAAGTTGTGCACAAGGCTTTAAAATGTTGACATATGGTAAGAAGCTAAGGTTTCACTATATTTTCTACATTTAATCATTAATACAAACTCCTAGTTTTTACCTTTGATATTTAGATGCTCATCATTGTTACTAACATTTAGTACATTATATTATTATCATTATGTGATAATGATATGTAGCTGATCCATTGCATGATTTAGTGTATAATTTATTCCTTTATTTATTCTTATGGAAAATTTGTATATTCTATTGACATAATTATTATATGGTTCACATAAGTATAGATTACTTATGCAAATATATCACTTATCCTTGGTGTTTTAAGCATACATAAGTATGTTGGGTTAAATTATTAATAATTAAGAAGTTATCTTGAAGAGATATTCATTGATGAACTATATAACTATTTAATTTTGGTATATATATACTTATGATCCTCTTTTATACATTGGATTAACTATTGAGGTAGCATGACTATGTATAAATCCTCTTCTATTTTGATTCTAGCTTGCATATAAAATATTGGAAACAAGGCTCAATTAACTCTTGTTGCTAGCATATGAGTGGGAAAAGAAAGGAATTCTTCTTTTCATTCCTTGGTCTTATATGGATACATATAAATATACGTAGGTTTGTTGTTAAACAACCTATTATTTTTTAGATTACATTTCTTAGTTTCATTCCTATATACCTTTCTATAATTAATAAAATTTTGAGTTTATACATATACTAAGAGTTTCCTAGTACTTGTATAAATTATATTAATTCCTTAAATGAATTTTCAACATTTATATGGATGGTTAGATTTATTAGAATGTGAGGATGAAACAAAGTGATCACAAATTACTTGTATTTTGAAATAAAATATGTTGGTATTTTATTCTCTCATGCTTAATGATTTTATGAATGAATCAAGACTAAAATATGTCTAGACTTCATTCTTATGGGCTGGAAATGAATATACATTTTTGTGTTATGGCATTTTCAATGATTTTATGTTGAAAAAGATTCCTAAATGAAATTTTTATTTGGGTTTCACTCATTTGATATGTGGCTGAAAATTCTTGTTTGAATGAAATACTTGTTTTTGATAATATAAGGTGGAAAACCAAGGGATGAACCCTTACAAAAGCATAGAAACCACAAAGGCAATTAGAATAAATGATGCCTTACAACAAGAATGACACGTTTAGTGAACCAACAGACACAACATAACTAAAATAAAAATAGAATAGGAAAAAATGAAAGACATAGGAACTAGAAAAACAAGAGCTAAAGTAGCCATAACTCACCTTACATAAACATAGATTTTATGATGTCATTCAATTTCTTAGTGTTCTATGCACTGAAAGTAGAAGTAGTAGTACCTAGGTCCTATAGCATAGACATGTTCAGGAGAATAGAATTCTGGAGCCCAATGGTAAAGTTCTGCTCCAATTTTTGGATGCGACCCTTTAAGGCAGCAATTTCATCTTTCAAACCAATCTCAGTTTCAGCTTCCTCATCAGCTTCCTCCACTTACATCTTTCCCTCTTTGTTAGCATTTTTTGCAATGTCAGCAACATCCTCAGTATTAGCCTCAAATTCTCTTGTCCCCTATTTACCTTCAGTATCCTCAAAGATTTCCTAAACTTCCACTTCCTTGTTTTCCTCATCTGTAGTGGCTTCCTCTGAGGTACTCTTAGAGTAGTCAATAAGCCTAGCCTTGGGATCAGGTTTGCCATAAATCTACCTCGACCATAGAACTTTTGAGGAGAGGCCCTCCTTACTAACCTTAGTGGATAGATGGGATTTACTACCTTGAGCCCCAGAGGTCCTACAAGGATTTTTAGGGGTCCCTACAATGGTCCCCTCAATTACCTCTTCACTAGCATAAAACTTCCTCTTCTTTCCCTTCATACTCACAAAGGAGCTAGGGGTGCCTAAGGGAGTCTCCTTAGGAGTAGAAAAGGAAACTTCTTTAGTTTTAGTAGAGATAGGGGAATGATAGGGCTCTTCAATAGTATCATCAACAAAAGGGTTAGAAGAAGTTTCCCTGCTATCAATTCTAATAGTCTTGGATGGATCAAGGGCATGGTGGAAATTATGCAAATAGAAAATGAGGCCTTGATGAAGGGGGATAAGATTCATATCAGTTTTTTTTGCCAATTTTTCTCTCACCCTAAGGAAAAAATGATCTAGGGAAGAGAGCAGATAAAATGGAAAGCTGATGAGAGCATTAGACTTAAAATGCTTTAGTAGGGGGAGATGATAATTATGGAACCTGGTGAAACATCCTTCCAGTGTGAAGTACTTCATGAGGATGAAGCACATGTCATCCCATGGCTCAGGCAACTTGGTGTGATCAAATCCTCCTTGGTAAGGTCCATGATTTTTGTTTTCCATTATAGCTTCATCCCCTACATAGACATGCCTATTGCCATAGCTATCACCTTTTCTAAGATCTCAAAGCTAATTCTTCCAATAGTGACCCACCAATTTAGCCAAGACCTCATGAATTATCCATTCAGGTTTTCATCAAACCTATTGAGTCTCTCTAGGTAGGAACTAATCCCACCCTCTTTGCAATAGTGCCAGACCATCAGGTTGTCTTTAAACTCACAGCAAGAAACTAGTTCAGTTTAAATTCTATCACCTCCATTTTGGATTTACAGAGTAGACCAGAAGAATTCCCAATTTTTACCTTCATTATTGAAGTAGATTTAAGCCCTTGTTCCTAAATATGCATAATGATAATGTGATAGCACATAATTTAGAGCATCTACAGAGATGACACTTATTCTTCCCATGCTTAGACATAATTTCTTGACAATCTCCATAATGATGAAAGAATCTGCTTGACTTAACAAATTGGTACAATAAATCAAAAATGATTATCAAAAGAGTATAATAGGCCCTGAACTCTAAGATCCACGTTGGTACCCTCCAAAGGGACCGACTAATAGAACTATCCTTCCAATATGTCCAACTCATCCTTAACACATCATTTCATTTTGGATGAGATCCCTAATATTTAAAGGGATATGATCTATTTGGTGCCAACATCACCAATTTGAAAATTGTTGGCTAAGATTGGCATAGGCATCCACAACACTATTTCCCTCTCTATAAATATGTGAAATATCAAACCTGGTAAGATTCTGTAGAATAAATTAAATATCCCTAATGATATATTTTAACTTAATTCCCACATTCAATACTTTTTTAACTACATTGATAACCATTTTAGAGTCCCCCTAGATACTCAAATTCCTTATACCGAGGGATATAGCCAATTTTATCCCCCATAGGAGAGTAGTTGCTTTAGCATAGTTATTACTCTGGTAGCCTATTCCACCAGCATAGATAGCAATCATCCACCCTTAGTCATTTCTTATAATCTCTCCCCCACTAGCTTTACCATCAGACTTGGAGGCCCCATCAAAGTTAAGTTTCATCTAGTTAAGCTTTGGGGGAATCTGTCTAGTATTAAGTCTCTATAGAATTTTGAAATTATTATAAGCAAGAATATGATTTAGTACCTTCCATTTAGCCACAATTTGTTCTTCTTCTTGAGTTAGGGTTTTCTCTACAATATGAATATGAGCAATGGTGACACTTTCCAAAATAGTCTTGACAAAAGAATGAAACACCTTAGAGGCATTTCTAGTAGTATCCCTAAAAATTCTGTGGCTGCACTCTTTTCATAAAATCCAACTCAAACAGGGTAGATTTTTATTCCATAATTCCATGAGTCAGGGGTGAGAAAAGGTAGGATTCTAGTTGATAATGACTTCCTTAAGGTTAAAGTTATATACCCACTCAATACCAAAATTATTTAGGATTATGCCCCAAAGTTCCTGGGCAAACTCACAGTGTAAGAAAAGGTGAGAAACTATTTCCTCTTTTAAACAACACAAATAACATCTATTAACTAGGGTAAACCCTCTCTTCTAAAGGTTGTCTTGGGTTAAAATTTTGTTATGAGCAACAACCTACCAAACATGTTGATTTTTGGTATAAGTTTATAGTTTCAAATTTTTTTCCATATCTCTTTATTCTGAGCCTCAGTAATCAACAAATGATAAGCAGACTTGACAGAGAACCATCAATTCTTATTTGGCCACCAGTACTATTCATCTTCTCATGGGAAGAGAGGGATTTTGAACCCCTGAATCAACTGTTGAATATCTATAACTCTAAGAAGGAGCTCAGGTTGATGAGCACAATAATCCAATAGATTTTTGTAGCTCCTTATGCCGTTGTTATTAGCCATATAATCACTAACTTTATCTCTAAAGAACTGAGTAGCAATGTCAGCAATTTCTCCATTTTTTCCCTGTGTGATAAGATCCTTATCCTTTACCCAAATGTCATTCCATAAATTAATATTCTAGCCATTTCCCAATTTCAATCTAATTCCTTGCTTAAGAAGGTTTCTACTTTTTAGCACTTTATTCCATATCACAGATCCCTGGGGTAACCCTACCTGTTGAACAAAGTTGGAACCATCCATACTATGCATATATTTGGCATACATTATTTCCCCCTTATCATTATTTTTATGAATCAGGTTCTAGTTGATTTTAGAGAGAAGGGATTTGTTCATGTTCCTGATGGACCTAATATTGAGGCCACCATGAGATTTTGGAAGACACACTTTTTCCCAACAAGTAAAAGACATTCTTTGTTTATCTTCCAGTCCTGTCCATAAGAATTTTCTTTGAATCTATTCCAATTTTTTAGCAAAATACATAGGTATTTTAAAGAGAGATAGGAAGTAGGTAGGAATCCCTTGTAGAGAGGCCTGAAGAAGCTATAGTTTTCTTGCACTGCTTAGAAGTTTCATGTTAAGGTGTGGAGCTAAAAGCTTCACCAATGAGTGAATGTAAAGGTTGTTGTATTACACAGTCATCGACGTCGATCATGGATCGACTGAAGGATGCTGATGTTGGTTATAGATCGGCTGACGTTGGTCATGTGCAGATAGGTAGGGACCGACATCGGTTACCTGTGCGTCTAGAAAGTCTATTTTCATAGATGAATAGATTATTTGCATGATTAGATTAACTATTGGTATTGAGTCTGCATTTCTACTTTTGGCAAGACTGATTTGAACCCTTGATTAAGAGGTATATCTAATGGTGGAGAATGCATGCTCATGTTTCCTAATATTATATAATAGGATTATATATTCATAGCTTATTAAGAATAGTACAAGACATTTATTGTATATGTGTATCAATCCTAGTTGTTGGAATTGATTGTAATTGTGAGAGAGAACTCTTGAGGGAAAGAGATCTATACATTTGAGAGGTGTGTGAAGAAAGTGTGATTTTATTCATTGTATTTCCTTCTGGAAAAGTTTAATACAAGTTTTTAGGGTGGTTTCTTGTATCTCTTATTCTTTGTTGTTTCTAATTCTAGTTACTTATTATTCTAGTTTAATTTCATGTTTAGTTGCTTACATAAAAGTAATCAAGTTTGTTGGTTGATCCCCAACAAATGGTATCAGAGCTCAGGTTGACTAATAGGTGTTTCAGATCTAGTTAGTGTTTGTTGATTATAGGTCACTCACAGGGGTTTCTATTTGAGTGGGAGAAGTAATGGCAGAAGAAAGTAAACTAAGAATGGAGAAGTTTAATGGCAAGAATTACCAATTATGGAGAATGTAGATAGAAGATTATCTATATCAGAAAGATCCATACTTACTGCTAGGTGGGGTTTCAAAGAAGCCCATAGACATGGAAGATGAAGAATGGAAAGTTCTTGATGAAAAGGCTCTTGGATCTATAAGATTGAGTCTGGCATCTACTGTGATATCTAATTTATCACAGGCAAAGTCAATAGTAGAGTTAATGACTACTTTATCAAATTTATATGAAAAACCCTCAGCTTCAAATAAGGTATATCTTATGAAGCAGTTATTTAATTTGCAAATGCAGGAAGGTGGATCTGTATCTAATCATCTAAATGATTTCCATGGAATTGTAAATCAATTAAATTCAGTCAAAATAGTTTTTGATGATGAAATTAAAGCTCTATTAATCTTATGCTCTTTACCTGAAAGGTGGCATAGCTTGGTAATGGCAGTTAGTAATACTGCATCTACTTCAAATATTTCAAAAGTAGATGATGTTGTTAGTGTAATCTTGAATGAAGAAATTCACAGGAAAAGCACAGAGAAAACATCAAGGAATGCTTTAAGTTTTGAAAGCAGGGGAAGGCAAAAAGAGAAGAGCAAGCAAGGGAGATCAAGGCCTAAGTCAAATATGAGAGGTAGATCCAAATCCAAAAATGGCAGGAAGATAACCTGCTGGAATTGTGGAAAGATAGGGCATGCAAGGAAAAATTGCTGGTCAAAACCTAAAGAAGACAATCAACATGAAGGTAATGAAGAAGTAAAAGTTGTAGGTATTATTGCACAAGATGATCTTATATTCTCTTTGCATAATAATATAGAATCTTGGGTTTTAGATTTTGGTTCCTCTTTTCATGTAACCCCAAATAGAGAATATTTCAGTGACTATGTCCATGGAGATTTTGGAATAGTTTATTTAGGAGATGATGAGCCTTGTAAAATTATTGGCAAAGAAAAAGTGCAGCTGAAAATGTAGAATGGAAACACATGGGTGTTGAGAGATGTCATGCATGTTCCCATCCTGAAGAGGAATCTAATTTCTATAAGAAATTTGGGGGATGAGGGTTGCACAGTGACTCTCATAGCTAAATCTTGGAAGGTTTCCAAGGGTGCACTTGTATTGGCTAGAGGTAAGAGAGTAGGTACTCTCTATTTATGTAATTGTATTATTGACAATTCTCCTTCTGTATTATCTACTTCAGATGTAGATACAAAGTTGTGGCACTAGAGGCTTGGCCACATGAGTGAGAAGGGAATGACTATTCTTAAGTCAAAAGGTAATCTTTCAAATTTGAAAAGCATAGATCTAGATTTCTATGAGCACTGTATTTTTGGGAAACAGAAGAGAGTGAGTTTTCTCAAGACTGGGTCAACAAAGAAGAAACACAAGTTGGAGCTTGTTGACACAGACGTGTGGGGACCAGCTCAGGTTGCTTCTATTGGAGGATCACAATATTATGTTTCTTTCATTGATGATGCTACAAGAAAGGTATGGGTTTATTGCATAAGGAAGAAATCTGATGTTTTTGACACTTTTAAGATTTGGAAAGCTTTGGTTGAGAATGAAACAGGTATGAGATTAAAGTGCCTTAGATTTGACAATGGTGGTGAGTTTTGCAGCTATAAGTTCAATTGGTATTGTTATATGAATGGA
Source organism: Torreya grandis (assembly GCA_037957365.1). Lineage (NCBI taxonomy): Eukaryota > Viridiplantae > Streptophyta > Pinopsida > Cupressales > Taxaceae > Torreya > Torreya grandis. Next base: position 2,391,773 of record JARHVA010001591.1, read on the forward strand.
ATACATAGGCAAAGGATGGTTCCAAGGACACCTTAGCAAAATGGAGTTGCTGAAAGGATGAATAGAATAATATTGGAGCATGCACGAAGTATGAGATTGCATGCTGGTTTGCCCTTATAGTTTTGTATAGAAGCTATAGATACTGTAGTTTACCTCATTAACATAGGACCCTCTATAGCTCTAGATGGTGGAATTATAGAAGAGGTGTGGATAGGTAAAAAGGTAGATCTTTCATTTCTCAGAGTTTTTGGTTCTAAAGCTTTTGTGCACGTTGATAAAGAAAATAGAAAGAAGCTGGATGCTAAGTCTATGAGGTGCACATTTATTGGTTATGGCTTTGGAGATTTTGGATTCTGGTTTTGGAATCTAGGAACTAACAAAATAATTAGGAGCCATGATGTTGTTTTCAATGAAAAAGTGATGTATAGTGATCAGCTTAAGAAGCTAAAGAATTCTGAGCCGGGCCATGGAGATTTGGATGAGGTGACGATCCAAAATGAGCTCATAGAAAAGAATAATCACAGACAGGAAAACACAGAGACCAATGTCGATTAGGTAGGAACTAATGTCGGCAATATAGGAACCGATGTCAGTCATGTGGAACCAATGTCGGTCAGGTACAGGCTTGGAGATGACTGAGATCGGTCACTGACAGAGAATTTCGGTGGACAAAAAGCAATGAATGAGTCTCAAACGCCCATAAGGAGGTCAAAAAGGGTAAGTAAACCTCTAATTCAATATTCCCCTTTAGTATTCTACTTATTTCTCACTGATAGTGGAGAACTAGAGAGTTTTGATGAAGCAATGCAGGTAGAAACCCAGAAATAGTGGGAGCTTGGCATGAATGAGGAGATTGATTCCTTGAAAGAGAACCAAATGTGGGATTTGGTTGAGTTGCTAGCTGGAAAGAGAGCACTAAAAAATGAATGGGTTTACAAGTTAAAGGAAGGTGAGAATGGACAGATGAGACATAAGGCCAGGTTGGTAGTAAAAGGATTTGCACGGAAACCAAGTATTGATTTTGGTGAAATTTTTTCTCCTATAGTAAAAATGACTTCTATTCGGATTGTATTGTCTTTAGTTACTATTAAGGATTTTCATCTTGAGCATCTTGATGTTAAGACAGCATTTCTTCATGGACATTTGGATGAAGAAATATATATGGATCAGTTGGAAGGATTTGAGGTCAAAGGTAAGAAGAAACTTGTGTGTAGATTGAAGAAAAGCTTATATGGTCTCAAGCAAGCTCCTAGACAATGGTATTTGAAATTTGACAGGTTTATGACTGAGCATGGCTTTAGTAGATGTCAATCTGACCATTGTGTTTATTTTAAGAGATTGGATAATGATAGATATATTATCCTATTTCTGTGTGTAGATGATATGCTTGTTGCAGGTTCACACATGCAGGATATCTCTGAGCTTAAGGTGAAATTAGCTCACACATTTGCCATGAAGGATTTTGGAGCAGCAAAGAAAATCTTTGGCATGAGTATTAAGAGAGTTAGGAAAAATCACAAGTTGATTTTGTCTCAAAAGGATTATGTGAACAAGGTGTTGAAATGGTTCAATATGCAGGATGCAAAACCGGTAAGCACACCTATGGCTGGACACTTCAAGTTGAGTAAAGAACAGTGTCCTAATTCACATGATGAGGTAGATTACATGAGGAAAGTTCCATATGCTTCCATAATTGGGAGCTTAATGTATGCAATGGTATGTACTAGAGTGGATATTTCCCAAGCAGTGGGAGTTGTCAGTAATTTTATGGCCAATCTAGGGAAGGAACACTGGAAAGCAGTTCAGTGGATTCTAAGATATCTGAGAGGGACCAGTAGTAGGCATTTATGCTATGGAGGGTCAAACACTTCTCTACATGGATATGTATATGTGGATATGGTAGGAGACTTATATGGTAGGAGAAGCACCACAGGATATGTTTTCACTATTGGTGGAATGGTGGTTAACTAGATTTCAAAGTTGCAGAAAGTTGTTGCCTTGTCTACTATAGAGGCAGAATACATTACAGTCATAGAGGCTAGGAAAGAGATGATATGGTTCATGGAAGAGTTGAGAAAGGAGTAAGAGAGTTGTAGATTATACAATGATAGTCAGGGTGCAATTCATTTGGCTAAGAACTCAGCCTTTCATTCAAAAACCAAACATATACAGCTTAGGTACCACTTCATTAGATAGGTATTGGAGGATGGTGAGTTGAAGCTGGAAAAGATCCATATAAATAAGAACCTTGTTGATATGTTAACAAAGTTGGTAACAAAGGAGAAGTTGAATCTTCATTCAACTTTTGTTGGTCTTCAATATTGAGCTTGAAGATAGAGAAGCTAGAAGATGTTGTTGTATAGGTATAGGTGTAGCTGTTTATCTCCAAGTGGGAGATTGTTAAGGTGTGGAGCTAAAAGCTTCACCAATGAGTGAATGCAAAGGTTGTTATATTACACAGTCACTAATGTCGGTCATGGATCGATTGAAGGATGCCGACGATGGTTACGGATCGGCTAACGTCGGTCATGTGCAGACAGGCAGGGATTGACATTGGTTACCTGTGCATCCAGAAAGTCTATTTTCATGGATGAACAAATTGTTTTCATGATTAGACTAACTATTGGTATTGAGTCTGTGTTTCTATTTTTGGTAGGACTGATTTGAACCCTTGATTAAGAGGTATATCTAATGGTGGAGAATGCATGCTCATGTTTCCTAATATTATATAATAGGATTAGATCTTCATAGCTTATTAAGAACAGTACAAGACATTTATTGTATATGTGTATCAATCCAGGTTGTTGGAATTGATTGTAATTGTGAGAGAGAACTCTTGAGGGAAAGAGATCTGTATATCTGAGCGGTGTGTGAAGAAAGTGTGATTTTATTCATTGTATTTCCTTTTGGAAGAGTTTAATACAAGTTTTCATGGTGGTTTCTTGTATCTCTTATTCTTTGTTGTTTCTAATTCTAGTTACTTATTATTCTAGTATAATTTCATGTTTAGTTGCTTACATAAAAGTAATCAAGTTTTTTGGTTGATCCCCAACATTTCCCTTTCCAACCTAGAAATTTATTCTAAGTTTTTTCCAATATTCCATTCCAAAAACCTAGAGATACCTCTTTGACCATGAGGGGAAGGCCCAAATAGGTAGCAAGTAGAACAACTTCAGCACAATCTAGGATGTCAATGATTTTCTATCTAAGGTCATTAGGAGTATTAAAGAAGTACACATTGCTTTTTCAAAGATTTATGCTTTGCCCAGATTCTATGGCATAGTTATTTAAAATATTATTCCATCTAGCTTCAATCACTGAGGAGATGCAAAAAAGAATGGTATCATCCACAAACTACTACACCACCATAGGGGCAAGGGAGGAAGCAAGTTTGATGCCCACTAAATGTTTAGAGACTATATTAGCTTGTATGTATCTCACTAGTGCCTCCGCCATTATGATGAAAAAGTAAGGGGAGGGAGGGTACCCCTAGAGGATTCCTCTCGAAGAAGAGAAGAAGCCTCTGGGGACCCCATTGAATAGAACTAAAAATTTGGTAGATGAAATAGTGTTCCATACAAGGCGAGACATTTTATAATTAAATCCAAATTTCTTGATGACTTAGAATAGGAAAGTCCATGAGACCCTATCATATGCTTTAGAAATGTCTAGCTTAAGAGCCATACTAGGGATTCTACTCTTGTCCATGGAATGAATAGTCTCATGAGTGGAGATCACAACATCAAGAATTTTCCAACCCAGGACTAAGCCTTTTTGAGCAGGGGAAATAATTTTGTCTAAAAAAGGTTGTATTCTCATAACCAGCACTTTAGTGCAGAGCTTATAGACAGTGTTACACAAACTAATAGTTCTAAATTTTGAATGGTGTGTGGGCTATGAACTTTTAGGAACAAGTACTATAAAAGTATTATTAGCTTGTTTCAAAAGTTGCCCTGATCTAAAGAAGTCACAAAAAGCAATAGTAAGATCCATTCCCACTATATCCCAATATTTTTGGAAGAATATAAGAGGGAAGCCATTAGGACCTGAGGCTTTAATAGAACCCATAGAGAATAAAATAGCACAGACTTCCTCCTCGGATATAGGCCTTAACATTTCCAAGTTATCTTCCTCAGTTATCAAATAGGGGATTTTATCAATGAATTGATTCATATTTCCATCATTCCCATCATCATTAGTTTCTTCATTCAACAAATTCTAAAAGAATATCCTGGCTTGTTCCCCTATCTCATTATCTTTAGTTATAATGTTGCCATTATCCAAACATAGCTTTGTTATGGAGTTAGCCTTCTTATGATTCATGGCTGAGAGATGAAATAATGACATGTTCATATCCCGCTCTTTGAGCCACTGAACTCTATATTTTTTTTTTCTAAAAAACCTCTTCTCTATCCATAAGATTCTTCTACTCAGAAATTAGTTCATTCTCTTTTTTAGAAGTGTCTTCAGAATCATCTCCTTGAGCAATCTATTGTTGAATATCTTCAAGTTTTCTAGCTATGTTTTTCTTCTAATGAAAGACCTAACCAAAGCTATATCTATTCCATCCATGAAATTCCTATTTGATATGTGAAAGTTTTTTGACTACTCTAAACATAGGAGTGCCCTGGGTAGGGATTTTCCACCACTGGGCCACCAATTGTCTGAAATCTTTATGTTTAATCCACATAGCTTCAAAATGGAAGGGGAAAGGACCATGTTGTCCCTGATCTTTCCAATTGATGAAGTAGGGAAATGATCGGACATGGTTCTAGGAAAAGCCTGTAAGTGCATATTATGATAATCATTCCATTTACTAGAAATAAGAATTCTATCTAACTTAACTTGGATCAGTTGGTCTCCTCTTCTTCTATTAGACTAGGTGAAATTTTGAGTTTACAATTCAACATCCAACAATCCCCAATCATTTATAAATTCAACAAAGTCAAACATGTTGTCAGAGTAATCAATAATCCCACCATATTTTTTAGAAGGGTATAACAGAGTGTTAAAGTCTCCAGCAAACATCCATCTAGTGTGCGAGGTGATACTTATTGTTAGTATAAATATTATATATTAAATTCATGTGGAAAACACTTGATGCTCAAATACTTTCCATGCTTGTTCATGTTGAAAACATATCACTCAATTATGTATGATCATACTATCAAATATGTTACATGAAGTTGGTTTGTTCCTTAATTAAAATTCCTATTATAGAAAAGGGTAATGTTCTAGATGTTTAATGCTCTTGATATTTTTACTAAACAATTGTGTGGATGGAAATTTATTCCATGTTATAATATTACATGCATTATGAGCCTATCACTAGAAACTAATTAATAAAGAATTAAAGTTATATAGGATGAATATGATCCCTTACTTTAAATATAATGGTTTGTTTAAATAATTGACATTAGAGGAATATACACATGGATGTAAAATACATTTTGTTTACTTAATTCCTTCCTCTTATTGATCATAAATGCATTACCTATTTTCTAATATAATATCACTTGCATGATTTAATTATAGGATGTTGTTATATTTTATTTGATAAATAATGAAGTTTATCATAAATTATATCATTGCTCATTTATTCAGATAATGACATTCATGTTGATTAATTGGAAAACTTATGAAATTAAAAACAAACAAGTTGGTATGGGTGAAATGACTCTAAGCCATGATGAAGCTGATAATCTAACTAGTAGCACCTGAATACTTGCCTATGATGTTTTAGTTTTCATTCCTTCCATTATTATAGTCTCTTTATGAAATAATAATTTTGTTGTGTGCTTCTGAAGATTGGTATAAATCCACATGTTTTTTTAATGAGTTATTGGTGGTTAATTTTATGACCATAATCTTATATTTTATACATAATTTTCAAAAGAACATTAGGTCTTATTTTCATCCCATTAACCTTTTAAAAACATTTGGCAATATTGTATGTAAAGTTGTCTTTTTCCAGTTGGATCAATAATTATCCCTTTAACCATCTTGGGGTGGAACCAAAACCTAATAAGGGGAGAGAAATACCTATCAAGGTTTAAAGACCTATAAATGGTCCTATGAAGAAATTATTTTCCTGCATATGGTACATGGGACTATCTATGTACTTATACACCAATACATATTTAACCTTATAGTTCATTCTTTAATCAACCTACTTCCCCATAGCATCCTTTGTATGTTGTTACCCATGGTTATTTATCATAGATCTCCTCATTTAGTTATGGCTACATGTACTTGATTATATTGAAGGAACACTGATTGCATCATAAAATAAGACATTAGGCCATGCACGTGGTCCAAATCATACTGTGATAAAGTAATTCTAATTTTTTTTTGTAATTGTTTCATATTTATAATAAGTGCAACATATATTAATGTACTTTACTAGAGTACTTATCTATTTTTATGATTTTTGAGTTTGTTTATTAGTTATTTATCTTACCACTTTCTCATTAGGATCCCCAATTTTGGTATTTTCTCTTTTTTGATAGGTTTTAGTAACTAGATAGGATCAGTTTACAACCATGTTCATTTAGATTGGAATTTATTTTGAGGGTATTTTTTTTAGTCTTTCTTTTGTCCATTCAGTCTTACTTGTGGTTTGATTTTACATTCCAATAGGTCTCAAATTCTAAATAAAAATAATATATAAATATAATGATCCTCTAAGGAATTAAATATGCTTCTCTCACTATTAACAAGCTATCATTTGTTTTTCATGTTATATCTATAGGTCTATTAAATTATCATTCAAAGATGAATCTTCATCTGCATACTTGTGCTAAGGGTAAAATAGGAGAAATAACATCTATATTGTAATCCATCAATTTTCACACACATTTAACTAAGAGAAATGCATTTTAGTTTTATTCTTATTTGAATTATTATTTATTTAGTGAAACTCTTAGTGTTTCAATGTGGATTGACCAAGGTCAGTCCAACTCAACCCTTTTAACCTTATCCCCTTGCACCCCTCCCCAACATTTTCATTCCAATTTAGATAATGTGTATTAAAATATGGCTTGATCATTATACGTACTTCACTTTATATTATAGTTTTAAATATGAATTCATGGACCTATTTAATGTATTTTTAAGTGGTGAATTAATAAATTATATATCACAATCAACTAGGATAGGTTTTTAGTCAATAGGATCATGTACAATGTAATAATATCCTCTTACTATTCTCATGTCCATATTTATATTATGCTTGTACACTTAATTTTTCATATCTAGATTCTTATCTTCTCTATCTTTTTTATTAGCATCCTATCAAATTTAATTGAGACAATTTCATTGTCACCAAGCTAGAGTTCATTGCACAATTATCCACTTACAACAAACTCATCCATTTTTTTTTCTAATTTTAGCATAATTATAAGCTTACATAATCACCTCTTTTTATATTTTATATAATAAAATAGTCTAAATAGTAAATTGGTATCCATGTGTGATCTAAGTATATATGTCCTTATTACTTTACCAAAATTGTAAGGTCCCATTTTTAGTAATTTATCAAAATTCAAAAATTGGAATGTTATATATATTTATTATTATTATATTTATAATTTTACACCTATGTAATTAATTAATACACTTATAAATATATATTATTGTTTTATAAAAAATAGGGTAAAATAATTGGCTAACCAATACTTTTATTTCAAATATTACTTATTTTTATTTGATTTTTTTATCTAGGGTTTCAACTAAATTTTTGATTTCTATACATTAAATAATTTTATGACCTTGGGGATTTAAAAATATTATTTCCCTACAAAAATAACACTTCATTTTCATTTATTTTTAATTTATTCTCATTCTTTATTTTCCTTTAAATTATGTTTATTTAGTTTTAATACTCATAGGAGCTATCATTTAGGGAAATAGTTTTAGCATTTTTCCATATGTCATGGAGTGATGGGTATTACTTAGACACACAATAAATTTATATAAATATGTATATGTTTTATTTTACAGAGACCTCATAATATATTATAAACACTTATGGTTGGTTTTTCATCCATAGGAAGCATTCAACCATTTCTATTAAAGTGCACTAAGAAGTGGTTAGACTAGGGAATTTATTCTCAACGCACCCCATGAGATGGGATAGTATGGATACCATAGTGTTGAAATATATCATAGTTATTTAATTTGGGACATATTAACTATCTATTACTAGGATCAATATATATGTGGTCCTATAAAGTGCCTAGATGCAACAGTTTATAACATTAATTTTGGTATGATTGATTATTTGTTAGCACTGAGTGTTGTATTTGTCATATTTGTAATAATTTAGTTTAAAAATTAAAATTGGAATTGAAATGGATACCTAAATATGGAACTCCTAATAATTTTCATCTTTAATATTTAATTTTTTTCTAGCAATGGTAGCCCCTATGATTACGATAATTAATGGACTGATGATCAAGATTATGATTCTGATAGATATGATTACAATTTTGAAAAAAAAATTGAATTGTAAAATATGAAAAATATAAGTAAGAATAAATTTATTTAACTATTTTATAAATTTCTCAACCCATTACTCATTTATATTCCTCGTTTATAAATGAAAATTAAAACATAACATATTGATAATTAATATACTCTCTCACACACACACACACTTTCTCTCTCTCCTTACCTCCCTCTCCCTCACTCCCTCAAAATTATTATAATAATAAAAGTAATTAATTATAATACATTCTTTAATTTTTGACTTGGCTCATGTATTTCATTGTATTAATAAATATAAATTACAAAAGCATAGTTGTTGTATACAAATGGTAAATGTTAAAAATTAATGTGTCAATACATCCATCTATATATAAATGGTCATTAGATATATTCCACATTACCCTTTAGTCATATTTAATTATATCAAAGATAGTGATAACTTTTCTCTTCCCTTAGAAGTAATGAATAATGTAATTATATTATCTTCCTCTTTATAAATATTACAAGATGCAAATGACTATGAATTAAAAAACCAAAATGGTATGTTAGATATATATTTACAAAGAAAATATAATTAGTTATTATGAAATAATCATAAAAATTATTCCATTCAATGTGACTTGCATAAAATTAGCAATTATGGAGATTATTTTCTCTCTTCAAACCATATAATCAAATAAAATTTAATGTCACTTTTGTAAATCTATAAAATTTTAAAATTATAATATAATCAATGATCCCCAATCTTATACCAATGTTACCTTAGAAGGTAATCTTAAATAATAACATAATGAAAATTATCATTAGCCTCTTATCCCAATGTTTAAAATGTATAATCACTTGTAATCTAAAATTGATCTTTTCGAAAAAATTACTATTCCTACAAGTCATATTGTATCTGTGATACATTCCAATGTAAAAAGGAAAAATTAATTTCATTATCTTACATTACTAATTAAATCATATTAAATAAGCATTGAAGATAATTTTATCCAATGAAAGGCCCTTACACAAGCTACATATGAGCATACATAAACACAAAAAAAATTATGCCTACACTACCAATTTTTAATGGTCATGGATATCATTGTACTCATTTATTGAAATATACCCTTTATTTTGGATAATGGGTGATTAATGGATGTATTTTATTAAAATATTATCATATAAGTCTCACAACAGAGGCTTCAGATTGATTCTACATTTTACCTAATGGCTCCTTATCCAACTTGAAAAATATAGAAGTTCTAATATTTTATAATTGTTATAAGATCATAGTATTTAAACTCATATTTGAGCATCTATTTTTTTAAATGTCAAAATGAGGCCATTAAAGACTATATATTAGGATTCAAAAACACTTTTCTATCTCTAACTTAACAACCCTAATATTTTGAACAATAAATTATCTTTATTATGGGTATTTTATGTCCACTTAAAGAAAGGTACATGCATACACTCTACACATATTTTAAAACGTATAAATCAATGTATTAAAATATGTATTGAAGATAAATTACATAACAATCAAGGTTAATAAATCAAAATCATATATATACAAGCAACCAATTATCAATATAACATATTCAATAAGGAATACAAATCAAGGCATCTATCAAATAGATCAAACACCCAAAATAATTCCTATCAGGGAATAAAAATCCAAAGTAATCAATAAAGTAAAGGAAATAATTTACAAATAATCACCTAAAGTGAATAATTCCATTCCAAACAAGAGGCCATCACTCCAATTTGACATATTAAAATATATAACACATGATATTATACATAAATTATTGGATAAGAAGTTAATCACTCTTCATCCTAGTTACTATTACCCTCATCATTATAATGAATTCATAAAAGGCAATGAATTATGTAATTATCATGGTATCAATGGACACACACACACACACACACACACACACACACACACACACACACACACACACACACACACACACACACACACACACACACACACACACACACACACACACACACACACACACACACACACACACACACACACACACACACACACACACACACACACACACACACACACACACACAGATATATACACACACACACATATATAAATATTTTAATGAATTACAATAAAATATTTAATAACTTATGGAAAAAGGGATTATCACATTCCACAAAAATATAATCAATAAGAGATTTATACAATCCATGATAATGCACATCTCTAATTAGGATACCAAATTAAAAAATATCACAAGGTGGATCAAACCTATAACAAAGTAATATATGATGAGTAGTATAAAATATAAATTTTGTAAGTAATTAAAAAAATGCAAACATATTTAAAGATCCACATATATATCATCACATGATGACCATGAATAATACTCAGTACATTTCACAATTATTATTTATATTAGGTTGTTCTAATTGCTAGATAGTTTACCATTAAGTTTAATACATACATATGTCATTAATTTAAATAACATTTTTTTCTAGTACATCAACATTTTTAGTTTAAAAATATTAAAATTCTACACGAATTATTATATCAATGTAAAAATATAAAAATACATATATAATATCAAGATGCCATATGAGTTACTCTATCAAAGTAAAAACTTTTATGTAATGATGATTTATAAAATTAATGTATTCCGCATAAGTCCTAAATAATAGAAAATATTTCAAATCCATATCTATGTATAAGATTTTTTTATACTAGTTTAACATGATTAAATCATCACTCTATAATGGGATCCTTTCCTTATACATCAAAAACACCCTTATCTAAAAATTGACTACGAGACAAGGATGTTCCCCTATCAGCTGCTTGTGATCTCAAATAAGATAACATCATATTATTGTTATAATATAATATAATAAATATTATTATTAATGGCTACCCTCATTTTAATTTCACATATTCCTATAAAACACTCTATCTTAGATCCTTAGGTGGAGTTGGAGGTGGCATTTATTGTCTCATGATTTTTATTCTCAATTGACCATGCTCAATCATAAGTGCAGCATGCCCCACTTCAATGTCAACATGTGTATTTAATACCAAACCATATTTTTACATCACTATCAATACATGATCAAATAAGGTATCATGCTCTCACAGAATATTGGTAACTCACTCTAACAACACACTAGGAACTACCTCACCAGAAACATCTCATGTTAACATATGGAGATATGTCTCTACGACGAATTTCCAATTTCATTACCCCCATAAATAAATAAAATAAATAATTAAAATTAATGTCAATAACTATCCAAATAAATAAAAATTAATTATACAACACTAAAATACACATATAATTACTCATAGGTGGTGTTTTAGGATCAATAGTTGCCTCACCACCGACATCTTCTCCACCTATGTTTTAGTAACTTCCACCACTACCAAAAAAATAAGCCAAATATCTACTAACCAATATCAAGTGTAATATGGACTATAAACAACATCATAGATTTCTAAATAATAGGGTCCCCATCTACCAATGGGATATGATCTAGATTGTCAGGAGTAGGACAACCCATATAACCCACTTTATATGGATATCTCACTATTATAATACATATATATGTTTTATAAGGTATATATTGTGGTATTATAAACTTCAAATTCACACACTCATAGTGAAAAAACTCATACACATCTAACAATTGGTCATGCAACCAAAAACCAAGTTAAATATGTTTCAACTCAACCCTATCCTTTAGCCATCCACTGAACCCTTTATAAGGTCACCATATAATGTCACTGCTATTAAATTGATATAATTTATAATGTCACTCATTTTTTTCATCCTTCATTACTCTGGTCATACCAATCCATCTCTCTTCATATATCTTATGTGGTTCCTATATAATAGGTGTGCCTATAGGATATATACCTTTGATATGCTCATAATCTTAATATTCCATAAATATTGTTGAGATTATTCCTTTTCCAAAATAATATCAATTATAATTATGTAAATCCATACATAAGTGGGTTAGAATCATTAAAATCCATGAGTATCTCATATTGTTATCCTATATATCACAAACATATATGTGCATCTAGAAATAAATAACTACCCCACCACTGTTAACTTCAATGTAAAATTCTAACAAGGTGTAAAAATGTATCTACAAACATGCAACATATAATAAAAAAATACATGACAATATTATAGTATTATATTTTAGGGAATAATTTACACTCGCATAAGTCCCATCATATAAAAATAGACCTAGGTAATATGGGCTAGCCCACCAACACCCTATAATGATAATTGCAATCCAATTATTAGAAGCTATGTATTATTCCACTCATTCTCTAATGTAATAGCCACATACATTATATAGATCTGAAAATACATGTATCTAAATCATATGTCTCAGCTAGGGCCATCATCATATTTATGTTTTACAAAACCAGTGATAGTAACCCACCATGTCTGACGCTAGATCATATAGGGTAACTATATTAATATCTATAAATGGTAAATTTTTCACCATATCCATCATATTCCCATTAGATAACTCTCTCACTCAAATATGACTCCAAAACCAAAATCACAAAAAATATATATATAAATCATTTATACAAATGTAATAAATTTTATTAAAATCTAAAACAATTTAAAATTTTAATACTTATATTATGGATGTGGATCTCAAGAAAAATCTATGGACATGTCCAAATTTGCCTAGACATGTCCTTAGACATGTCGATAATAATCTTGATAGGTATAAATATGAGAATGTGTTAGCAAATGATAACTCTAGTGATAATTGGATAGGACTGGCTCTGAGGAAATGATATATATAGTGGAATTTAGATAGGATGTGCTCTAAGGAAATGTTTAAAAAAAACCTCAAAAAATCATAAAAATAACATAACATTGAATAATTTTTCAAAATCTACAATGGTCAAATTTTGATTTTTCAAACTTACTATGTCAGCATATCCTTATCTCCTCTATTAAATGATGTATTTATAAAACCTAATAATCATATAGTCTTAATGTGTAAATGAAATACAAGTTATTTTTCACACAAACTATTTTATTAGTTTGACGTTTTACATTTTGTAAAAAAATCAACCCTTTTAAATTATTCCTCCAAACTTGTGCATGCAATTTATCAGACCATACATATCAAAATCACTCCTTGTATGTTTCATTGCAACACATGGAACATGCTCTTCTACATGGTACTATTTTTTCATGATAATCAACTATTTCAAAAAAAGTGAAATTTTACACTTACTAACTTATACACACTATATCTTATATATTTATAAGCCTTTGTAAAAACATTTTTCAACTACAATTAATCATTAGACATTATTTTTTTTATTTGATAAGGCAAACCTAGGTTTTATAGGGACCTAGAACCAGTGAGATATAAAATTTTAAATAGTCCCTTCATCACACTTTATTAACAACACTCAATCAAAAAATTAAATAAAATCAATCCAATATCTAATAAAAATCCATTACAAAACATACTATTTTATTTCACTACAATGCACTCACTTCTCTCATGTATCATACCAAAATTAGGGAATGATAGTGGCATTGTAATATAGATTCATATCTCCATGAATATGTTTGGTAAAAAATATAGTTTTAAAAATATAAAATACGTGTTTATGTATGAATTAATAAAAAATCATATTTTATAAACATTTTTAAAATATTAAAAGTGATTCAAAAAAATGTGACAAATATTTTCACAATCATATATATTATGGGTGCATATGACATGTATATGGTTTCACATCTTGAAGCTTCAAAGTACATAATAATACACAATTCAAGGCATATGTATGGACATATGAGAAGTAGTTAAAAAAATTAAAATTATAGGTTGATAATATAAAGATAGATTGTGCATATCATTTTATAACATTTTGGCACATAATTAGAATGGGAATGATAATAATTCATCCTCAATATTGTTTAAATATGAAAATTGGAAAAATTCAAAGTTTCAAAGTTCCAAAAATAAAAAATACTCAAACTGAAAGGAAAAATATCCATTTCTAATAAAATTCATATGCACAATATGATAATGATGGTGGAATGAATAATCCTCATATTTTTATCATTAAAAATGGAATTTAGATCCATATACAATGGTATGATTCAAATATTTTTAAGGGTTCTATGTTTGACTTTAGAAACACTCAACGACATTGGCATCATTTCTAGCAAGCATATCATGGTTCTATATTTTTGGGGATTAATACATGGAGTAGTTTTCCTTAATTTTTAGAGGTTGAATAATGCATATTTAAAACTCATAGGATTGACTATTTATATATAAAATTTGAGATTTAATCACTCTCAACTCTTCAAAATGTAACATAAACAACTACATTCTCTAAGAACATGAATAAAGGGACATGTCTTCTCCAAATATTTGCATGTTTATTATAGTCTTAACTAATATAATCCATAGGGATATGTGTGAGATAACACGTGAAACACTCTTAATTTTAATTTGAAATTCATTAGTAATTATTGTTCTACACTGACTACTTAAGATCGAGGGGTGGGATGAATGGGTGTGACTCTACCTATTATTATTTTATATAGGAATGAGTGTGGCTCACCCAAATTATCATATTCATGAATTATATCATTATTTTAAAATTTTAGAGGTTTACCTTATAATTTTATTACCATATATTTGATTATACTTCGTTTATATTGTGCTCTATTTATTAAATTTTGAACTAATATCATTACTAGTGGTATCACAACATTGATTTTGTCAAATATTTTCTTCTTGATATATCTCTCAAACCATTTTTATTTTGATTAAAATTAATTTATTTCCATTGAAAAATCATATAATGGATTCAAATTAAAAAATTTAAGCTTTGTAGATCACTTTTAAAGTATTTATTAAAATTTTACATTTTTTCATAAAATCAATCAAAGAACCTAAAATGTAAAGATTATTTTTGATTTTTTTACATTTTTAGAATTTTTAAAGAAACATAGTGTGGGTAAATTATTGGTGTTTTGTGATTGGAGACTCATATCATTAAAAACTTTCCTAGTCAAAGTTAGGTTGGAAGTTAAAATTAGGCTTAAAATTGTCAACTCTTGTTATGGTAAGGCCATAAAATATGGATAAAAAAATAAATTATGAAACTATTGGTAAGAATATTTACAAAGTGATGGATTCAAAAATAATAATTGATGGATATTTTGTTCTGATGTTTTCTCTGGTGCATTACAAGGTGAACTAGATCAATTTTTATTGTCCAAGGCTTAGCTTATAGTCTAATATGACAAGTAAATTAGACCATATCAGTAAATTCTTGAATTATCTCATGTAGAGACTCATTCCAAATTTGAATGTTCATCAACATCCCCCAAATTAGCTACAACTAACTACTAATCAACTTATTCAATGTGAATCTTTGGGTTAAGTTATTTCACAAGCCAACTAGGGTGGATCTTCTAGCCAGCCCAATCCAAATCCAAATACACCACATTTGATGAACATGACTCAAAAAGTATAAATTAAAAAATTTGATGGGAAGGACTTGGTTAGATCAACCAAATGGATTTTTATGTACATCAAATATGATATGTAAAATAGGTGGTATTGGCATACTTATATCTCAATCAAAAGAATTTCATTTGTTATAGATGGATTTAAACTTAAAATAAAAATAAGGGTCATGGTGTTACTTTGTAAATCTTCATGAATGAGCTATAGATGCACTATAATAATAGTGTAATAGAGAAATAATTTAATCAATTAGTAAAGATAATATAAATAGAGATAGTTGAGTATTATAGTCAAAAATTATAGAACCTATCCTTATGTTTGGATGCCATATCTAATTAAAATTTGAATGGCCTATTATTGGGTGGTCTCAAGGATACAATCCAAATAAATGTTTGCATGCTTAGAACATGTTTTGTATCTCAATCCATGTTATTTACATGTTATTCAAAGGAAATTAATTTAGTTAAATGATGTGTTTTCACTATTAATAAAGAGTGAATGGTTCCAATGTAACCATTACCTTAGCCTATAGTATAGACTCCTCACCAAATTAAAGAGAAACAAGAAAAATAATTTTGTTTCAAATGTGAGATTAAATGAAACATAGGTCATAAATGTGACAAGAATAAAATGTTCTACATTTAAGGGGATAAGTAGGAAGAAGATGATGATGACGATGATGATTTTTTTGGTGAAAAATAAGAGGTACCTAACTTAGAATCTGAAGAGTCTAAACCAACAATTTCATGCCATGCACTTTCTAGTATAAACACTCTACAAAAACTCAATATTATGGGTTACCTCAATAAATAAAAGGTTTCTATTTTAATTGACTCACAACATACACATAATTCAATAAATAATAATTTTTTGAAATACTTGAATAATTTTATTTACCTAGCTCTAGAATTTTTGGTCATGATTTAAGATGAGGGCATAATCAATTGTTCTAGGAAATGCAGTAGTATCAAAGTGGTAATGTAAGACTACAATATCAATTCCCATATGTTTTTTATTCCCATGGGTGGAGAAGATATTTTTATATGATTCTAATAGATCATGACATTGGGCATGAAAGAGATGAATTTGTAGGAGCTTTTCATGAAATTTCATTATGAATTATAGACATTTGAAGTGTGGAGAATACAAGTAAAATATACATATTTTTTTAGTTATAATAAAATGTATAATTATTAGAAAACAAGATGAAATATTTATTACAAAATTATGCTCCATAAAATTTCAATAAACAAAGATACCTACACTACCTAATATACAAAGGATTGTTGATGACCACTCAGCCATTTTTTTAGCAATGCCAACAGGACTACCACCAATAAGATATCATGATAATACCATTCAACTTATCTCTAGTAGTCAACAACCAAACATTAGAGCATATATATATCCATACACCCAAAATATTGAGATTAAAAACATGGTATGAGATACGTTGGAGTTTAGTACCATTAGACATGGTGAAATTGCATACCTAACCCTAGTGGTTATGGCACACAATAAGTTTGATACTTGGATGATGTTCTCATATTATGGATAACTCAAGAAATGTGCCATCAAATATAAGTTCCATATCCATTTAATTGGTTAATTTTTGAATGAGCTACATGGTGTTGTCTACTTTAAAAAACTATATCTTTGTTTTGGTTATCATCAAATCCATATCAAAGATAAGGGTATCCATAATAGATATTTAAAAAATTATGAAGGCAATTATGAGTTTTAGTAATGCCTTTTGGTCTTAAAAATTCATCATCTACATTTCATATTTTGATGAACAATTTTTATCTATTGTTTTTGAATAAATTTCTATTAGTATTATTTGATGACATCCTAATATACAATAAGTCTTGGTAAGAACATTTAAAGCATGTGAAACATAATGATAATTATATAAAAGAATAAAATTTATAAAAAACCTTAAAAGTGTCCTTTTAGATTAAAATATTTTAAATATTTGGTTGACACTATTTCACATGAAGGATTCAAAGTAAACATGCAAAATATCAAATATATTATAGATTGGCATGTGCCAAAATCCGTCAAGAACCTCTAATGTATTTTATATTAATAGGATATTATCTATTATCTATGAAATGGTAGCATAACAACCCCACTCATAGCCCTATTAATCAAGTAATCTTTCCATTGGAGTGAAAAATCTCAAGGCCTTTGAGAAAAAGAAAGAGGCCATGTGCACCACTTAAGTTTTAGATAACACATATTTTTAAAAGACTTTCATTTTTTAATATGATGCATCATGACATAGAATTAGCATAATAATCATGTAGGAATGAAGACCCCTTAAATTTTTGAGTCATAAAATCAAGGGTAATAACATGTTAAAGTAAATCTATGAGAAGGAGATGATGGTTATTCTTCTTGCAGTCAAACAATGGAGACCTTATCTGATGGGTAGACACATTAAGGTAAAAATTGAACATGATAGTCTAAAAATTTTATTGGAGAAATAATTTTAATCTAAATAACAAAAAAATTGGGTGAATAAAATGTTTTGATATTAATTTTAAATAATTTAAAATAAATTAAAATTATGCACTATCCAAGAGGGATGAATACATAAAGGAATTGTTGTGTGAAATGACAATTTGGAGGGCTCATTGAGTGGATGAGGCATGATATGAATGGGAAAATAAATTAAATACATTGGATATGATTAAAAATATATATAAATACTCTAGGGCCTCAAATAAATTTAAGTGTAAAGGTAATTTCTTATGGTATAAATTAACCTTATAGGAATTCTTCACCAAGCACAAGTTACTCAAATATCTTCATACATCTCCAATAGGAGGGCATTCCATGTTTTTTTTTTAAAATATCATAAAAATTAGTAGGGGTTTATTTTAGGAAAGAATAAAGTGTGATATAAATATATTTATGGATAAATGCATGTTATTCCAACAAAATAAGGGTGAAACACTTAAGACACCATGTCTACTACAAATTTTATCAATTCTTGGCTAGTGGTGGGAGGAGGTATCTATAGATTTCATAATAAGTTTTCCTAGGTTAGAAGGAAAAATTGTCATCATGGTGATATTATATAGGATTAAAAATATTCTAATTATGCCTTATCACAACCATTTAAATCCAATAGAGTACATAATTGTTTTATGGATACAATTCAATAGTTACATGGCACTCCCAATACCATAGTGAGTGTTCATAATCCAGTTTTTACAAGTAATTTTTGTAATAGTTTATTTTCATTTTTGGGTAATCAATTTGATCATATTTCATCCTATCATAATAAATATGATGGGAAAAAAATGTGGTAAAAAAATCATAAATTCTTATCTTAATAATTTCACATTGGATAAATAAGAAAAATGGCTTCACTAGCTACCATTAGCAGAATGGTGGTATACCACTTCATCTTATATGTCTTCTAATGTGTCTTGATTTGTGTCACTATATGGGTATGAACACCAATCCATTAATTCATCCTTAAGATTACACACTAGGGTTAATATTATGAAATAACACATTCAAAACCAATAATAAGTTCTTACTAGTCTTACAAATAATTTAAAAATGGTACAAAATTAAATGAATCAACAAGCCAATCAACATTGTAGTGATAGGAATTTTTAAGTGGGTGATTGGTTATTTTTATGTCTATAAACATATAATTGTTTTTGCCTAAATTAATAATAAATGATAACAAACTCTCTCTTAATTATTATTATCCTTATTAAATCATGTAAAAGATTAGGCATATAAGTTGGAGTTTCCTAAATCTACTTGTCATCCAATATTTAATGTTTATTTCTTAAACAAAGTAATTAGACATACAATATCTATATAGTATTTTTTTACCTAAAATGGATGAGGAAGGTTGGTTCATTATAATAACTAATAACATTCTTAACACATACACTAAATGGCTATAGACTAGAGAGATCATGGATTACGTGATCAAGTGGAAGAATCTACCTAGTGAGGATGCAACATGGGAAGATAAAATACTTTTATAAAAACATCCATAATTGTTCAACATTGAGGGAAACATTATTTTTAAAGGGGTGAAAGGGAGCATGTCACACCCTTTACATATAGCATTTGTAGGGATATGTGTGGGCTAACCTATGGTATACTCTTCATTTTTAATGACATTCATTAGTAGTTACTTCTCTACACTAACTTCTTATAATCTAGGGGTGGGTTTCAAGGGTGTGAGTCTACACATGATTTTTTTATATAGTGATCAGTTTGGATCACTCAAATAATCACTTTTTTGAATTATATTCTTATTATAAGATTGTGTAGGTTTCCCCCTCAATGTGGATTATCATATATTCATATATTTGGACGTATTTTATTTATATTATTATTTATTATTTTAATTATGAAGTATTTTAATTATAATTTAAATATGGCCATGGGTACAGTGATACTTGATGACATATTTTCCTTCCCTTTCTTATCAAAGGGTTTTTTTTTCCCTGGCAAGGAAATTAAGAGGACCAAGAGCATACTTTCTCCACTTGGCATAAAATAATCATTCTCAATAAGTGACATAATGAGACACACACAAGTGTATTCTCTCCTTACTATTTAACTTTTTAAAACTCAAATTTAAGATTTCAAATTTCATATATGGACATTCACAACTCCTTGTGTTATTTCATATTATATAATAATGAAGCAAACACAATCAAGATTTTAGTTAAAAATACAAAGTGTGTCATACACATTCATTTGTCTTTTCTTTCCTTTACTCTAGAAATTTCATTACTAGAATAAAATGATGGAGATAATATAGACAACCAAATTTGGTACAAGCCCATCATTTATGTCATTATTTAAAATTTACTTGCATAGAATATTAAACAAATGAAACATATATTGGCAAAATTTACTCAAATATTTCTTTATTTTCTTATTTGTGATTTTTTTAATTCATCATTTATATTACTACTTTCTCATGGGGATACCTATTTTTGGTCACCTATATTTTTGGACATGTCTATGAAATCCATACAGGGGTGGCTCATAGATATATCTATTAAGTGCATACTTATCCAGGTGTATCTTTCATAATTTATTTTTTACACCTTTCATGCTATTATTATTTTTTTATTGGGTCTTATATTGGGATTAATTTTGAGTGCTAATAGGTCCAAAATTAAAAAAACAAATAATTATAAATACAAGGATACTCTAAGGAATTAAGTATGGTTCTCTCAATATAAAATATATATTAAAATGTTTTTGATGTTCTATCTCTAGGTATACTAAATAAAAATTCAAGTCAAAATTTCCATATGCATACTTGTGAGAAGGGTATAATGAGATAAAGATAATCTATATTTTAAATCATAATTCCACAAATACATGTAAGTGGGAACACTACATTTGAGTATGTGTCCTCTTTAAAGTATTATAATTGTACTGCATTACTTAGTATTTCAATTAGGATTGGACAAGGTAAAACTAATTCAATTACATTACCCTAATTACTCCCCATTTGGTTCCAATTTGGTTTGTGTAGGAAAAAAGGGTGCAGTTATTTTTTGTTCTTTGCATGACATTAAATTTATAGATATGTGTAGATGACCCTAATTCAAACACACAGATGTGGTGAAATAATAATTCACATGTCATAGTCAAATAGAAAAGCCTCATTATCAACATAATAAGGAAAATTATGTTTTTGTACTAATAATACTCTCATTTCCATATTTAAATTATACATATGCTTCTAAGCTTTTATTTCCATATTCATGTCTTCCATACCTTCTTCTATTAGCAGTTTGTCATAGTTAATTCATACAATCCTATGCTAAATAGACTAGATGCATTGCACCCCTGAAAACTTAAATTAGACCTATCTAGATTATATTTTTTATTTAATTATTTATATTGATTTTGAAAAGTGACCTTTTCTAATTTATATAATAAAAATATATAAACAACTTGTATCCATGTGTGAGGTAAGTATATCTCTTCTTAGTAATTTCTAGAAATATTATGTTTCTATATTTTAATAATTTATAAAAATCATAAAATGTTAATGTTGTACATTTTTATCATTATGATATTTCTAGTTTTACACCTATATAGTCAAATAATACATTTATTAATGCACATTAATGTTTTATCAAAATTAGGGTAAAAAACTATTATATTATTATATATTATAATATATGACTATTATATATAGTATATAATTAATAAATAATATGTAATATTTTTAAAATATCATATTTAGTTATTATAAAATGTGTGTGTGTGTGTGTGTGTGTGTGTGTGTGTGTGTGTGTGTGTGTGTGTGTGTGTGTGTGTGTGTGTGTGTGTGTGTGTGTGTGTGTGTGTGTGTGTGTGTGTGTGTGTGTGTGTGTGTGTGCATGCGTGCGTGCGTGCGTGCATGTGTGTGTGTGTGTGTGTGTGTGTGTGTGTGTGTGTGTGTGTGTGTGTGTGTGTGTGTGTGTGTGTGTGACATTTTAAATCCTTTCAAAAAAAACACCATTATCTGAGACTTGCCAAAATAATAATATTTGTATCAGTATGCCCTCCAATTTATAATTATGCATCTCCAATCAAAACCTACATAAATAATTAAAATTATGTGATGTTTTCTAGAGTATTCCATTAGTAAAAAATATTTTATTTATTTAAAACTCAAATGTATTTATCCATTCATTCCTTATAGTTGATAAGAAATTCATTATCAATTCTTCTAAAATTTTAATGATGCATGTGACCACGTATATCACAATCCTTAATTTCCTACCATTTTATTGCTAGAATTTCAGTTATTTGGTTTTATATCTAAGACAACTTGTTATTCATTCTATGGAAGGAGGAATAGGGGTTTCAAGTATTTCCTAATATTGATAAAACTTTATTTTTAGTTATGGTTTCTAATACTAATAATGATGTGTTTTAAATCAAGTTTAATTTAAACCCCATAATTACATGTTCTATATACTCAAATGTATATTTTACATGTTAAACTAGTCTTATACACTTGATAAATATCACTCGAGGATCTACCCTTCAATAC
Source organism: Torreya grandis (assembly GCA_037957365.1). Lineage (NCBI taxonomy): Eukaryota > Viridiplantae > Streptophyta > Pinopsida > Cupressales > Taxaceae > Torreya > Torreya grandis. The sequence continues at coordinate 2,414,835 of JARHVA010001591.1, forward strand.
ATGATCTCCTAATAGTGAAAAGGCTTGCATTCATGATCTCATTATGTATACATGCTTATATAATTAACTAACCCTGATAATTTTATTACCATATCTTTATAACCCATAATAGTATTTAGAATGGATATATCCATCACTATCAAATATAGAGCTTCAACATTTATCTATTCTCCAAGACACTACCATTCAAACCTCAATGCTAGCATTGACACTAGTGTCCCATATCAACCACTAGTGTTTGTACCCTACAAACTCTCAAATTTATAAATATTTTGATATGTTTAGGTCAGAATATTTGTCTTAATTAACCTTTCATGATTATTTTCAAATGTGTGGTATAAATACAAAATAAATCTTACTCATTATTAGTGTATAAATTATGAAGCAATCACCTATTCAAGGTCACTACATCATTGAAAAAACTAAATTATACTTCTTTGATCTTCTATAGTTCGAAATAAGTCATAGGAACACTATTCTTATAAGTCTAAATCATTCAATGAACAACCCATGAGTTGTATTTGCAAATTAATAGGCTAGGTCATTATTTGCACTCTCATATATAATAATACACCATTTTTAATATAGAATCCTACATAATGGGGGAGAAATACATTAACCTAAGACCATGTTTAGAGTATATTACTATTAGGTAGCACTTTGTTAGATTATATAGATCATATGTTAATTATCTAATAACTTTAATCATAAATAATTCTATTAAAATTCAAATCAATATACAGATAATGAAATAAAGCAACAATAAGACACATTACAAAGTTTTAATATGGTGAAACCTCAATGAGTTAAAAAAACTTATATCCATTATTCAAGAAACATATTACACCTAGTAACAATTTTTTTCTACTCACTTCTTCACTCTATAAATTCTTCACAAAAAATTCTTGGAGGGACATCCATTCTAAATAATTCATACTCATGTGATATGACGACAACGGTAAATGTTTTTTAATAAGGTGATTAAATGCCTATAACCAACTAATTCAACTTTTCACTTAAACACATTTAAAACATAATTTTTATATTTACATAAAAAAAATTGAATAAATTTTTGTATTAAATAATAAATATATTATTTATTATTTATTTGATTAAAAAATGTGAGACACAAAGGTATCCCACAAATATTCATATTCCAACATTGCCCCCAAATGTTTAGCATGGATGCATGCCATAAATACCTTTTAATACAAAATTAATTATAATCCATAAACCATCCATGATGAATTTAAATTATCATGTAAGACATGGAGTATTTAAAACATCTTCATCATACCAATATCATATTTTTATACAAAAGTATTTAGAGTCAATAAATCACATAGGGTGATTTAGGGTAGTACAATAATGAGATTACATCTCACAATTTTTTATGGGTAATATTTCAATCATTTGTAGAATTTTATAACTTAAGTACCTCCATTGTAAAACAATTATTACCATGTACTTCATAAAGTCACTTAGGGTTAATCTTACACAGTAATCACATAAGGTGACTTTATACAATACATTTACAATAGAGAAGAAGTATAGATATTAAAATAAATGTATGGAGATTAGGAGGTGACATTATCATACACACTCCCACTCAATGGTATTTTTAAGATGCCCAAAACTATTCAAAATTTATGAAAAAATCTAGTACAAATTGATTTTTTATTATATCTACCACTTGATCTTCTATTGGACAATAACGCATATCAATATCATGATTGAGTAATTTTTCCTAAGTAAAGTGTAAATGAACTTTGATATGATTCATTATTTAGTGTTGAACTATATTTTTCACCAATGCTATAAAAATTTGACTATAAAAAATAATATCTATACTATGATAGACACCCATATAGAATAATTATAACAACCTTCACAACCAAAATGATTCTCTAGGATCTTTCATAATACTTATATGCTCTATTTTGTAGAAGATATAGAAAGAAGTTTTTTTTTGTTCCAAGTAATAAAACCTACACCAAAATTAATCACATATCAAGAAGTATATTTATGATATATAACATCACAAGCATGGTCAACATAAAAATAGCCATATAAAAAAGCATTATAAATGGAACAATAATATAAAAAAAAATTAACAATTCCTTTGATATACCTAAGTATTTTTTTCCAATGATCTAGATATGTATCTTACATGGATCTAGAAGTAAAACTTACAACATTTGAGATATTTGGTCTCATAATAGTTAAATAAATCAATATTTTAACTAATTATCTTTAGAAATTAGCATTATATTTATCACATGTAGGTTTTGGATCAAGCTTAAAACCAACTTCAATTGGTGTATATATATTACTACAATAAATCATGTTAAATTTAACAATAAGGTTATGTTCATAATAATATTGAGATACTAAAATGATTTTTTTATCCTAAAATACATCCATGACTAGAAAATGATGATGCAAACCTAGATGAGTCATCTCAAAACATTGATTTAGTCTATACTTATATTTAAGATTCAAACTAGTTTGACTTCCATTAATGAGACGATCATATGCATATATCACAATTAAGATAATATGGCCATTTGAATTTTCAAAAATGGATCATTATTATAAGAACACTTAGAGAAACATAATTCTTAAAAAAATGTGGTTTTAGAATACCAAGTTTGAGGAGTATATTATAGATCATAACTTATTTCTTAAACTTGCATACATAATGTTTCTTGTTGAATTCTTAAAAACCTTTTGGTTGAGTCATAAACATTTATTTTTATAATTCAAAATTCAATAAAAAAATTTAACATCCATTTGGGGTGTTTCCAAACCATTTTGAGATACAAGAGACATAATTAATCTATCAATACTATTTTTTGAAACATGACTAGAGGTTTCAGCATAATCAATACCCAATTTTTTAATTAAAGATTTGATAAAATAAATTAGATTTAAATTTATCAAATTCCCAATTGAGTTATATTTAATTTTATAAATCCATATGGAACCAATAATAATTATTTTGGGAGGAGGTACAAGATATAAAGTTTAATTTTTAATTAAGACTTTATACATAGATTGCATAACATCTTTTCATCTATCATCTTAAATAACTTCCTAACAAAATTGAGGTTCACATTCATAAAGAGTCATTAAAGCATGATAATTTTGTTGAATTCTAGTAATTTTATTAATATTTTTAATATTAAAAAAATAAATTAAGGATTCAACACATTTAGATATTTTAGACTTAATATAAAATAGAGAAGCATCCCCCTAAAACTCAAAATTAGCAAAATTTGGAACATATTATTATAAGGAAATTTTTTAGTTATAAGGAGTAACAAAAGTGTCTAGGTCTTCATAAGAGGAAACTTAAGAGTCTTATACAAAAGGATCACAATAATATTTTTCAAGAATTAGAACATTCTTTTTTTTAGTGAATTTTCATTTAGATTGATCATACATTGTTAATCCTTTAGTTATTACTCCAAAAACTTAAAAAAATAAAAGAGTAGGTTGTACGATCAACTTTATTTATTTTAAATTTAGGAATGAAAATAGAAAAAAGGACTTTCAAATATCCTAATGTGAAAATCACTTGCAATTTTATTAGACCAAATTTATATAGTATTATAAACATGCAAGGATTTACAACGAACTCTATTAGTAGTATGTGAAATGTTCATGGCTTGGTCCCAAACAAACATGTATATGACACTTATCAAATACAACATAGTTCTAGCCATTTCTAGGATAGTCTTGTTTTTCCTCTCAGTGATTCCATTTTTTTGTGTATAATGAGTTATTTAATCTATTTGAACACCACATGAAATGAAAAATTAATAAAAACATTCAATAATGTATTCACTACCATTCTTAGTTTTTAATATATTAATTTTTAGGTTTGAATAATTTTCAACCAAAGTTTAAATTATTTAAATATAAACAACACTTCAAAAAAATTATTTATAAAACAAATCCATGTCTTTATAGTGTGATCATAAATAGAATTTAAATCATATAAATATATATTAATATATCAATAGGCCCTATAACGTCACTATGAATAATTTCTAAAGGAAGAGAAAAGTTAACATCATGTTGTTTGTGAAAAGGTTGAGGGTGTTTCTTCCCTACACATGTTTCATGATAAATTTTAATTTTATGTAATCCTATCACAATATCCTGTCTCTAGATGTAAAAAATGTTCATAACAATAACATGTTTGATCCTTTCATTCAATAATTGAGATTAATTACAATTTGAGTGGAAAAATAAGATGAAGAATAAAAATTAGTAAAATGTAAAGATAGTTATTTTGAACACTTTCATAAATTATAGAACCAAATTGATATTCAATGCCCCACTTATCCTTCAGAAGTGTTTTAATGAAATTTTCATGTGTAAACTAAAAAAAGACAAAATATCTTTCATAAGTTTAGGAACATAAAAAATAACATTTATGAATTACTTTTCAAATTTGTATTCACCTCATTTAGTTACTTCTAAAAATGAATTATCACCTAAATATATAAGTTCATATATATATATATATATATATATATATATATATATAAGTATGTCATGTGATTCAGAATAAAAGTGTCTAAAATTGATTCATTATCATTATAAGTAAAAAAGGTATAATAAAGAGAAATAATATTAGTATTTTGATCTTTATTGCTATTTTGATTTTGATTTTTGTTTTTATATAGATTTTTGTTTAGAAAATTTATTTCCTTTCTTATTTTTAGGTTTTTATAATTTGGTCCATTTTTTATAATAACCTTCCTTTCTATGACAAAATTTACCACAAAGTTTACAATTCACATTATATTTGACTTTATAGCTATTGTTTATAAGTTTTTGTTCCCATCCTTATTATTAACATTGGAGGATTTTGAATTTAAGTTTTGGATTTCGTAATTCTTGGGAACATTATTATGAGTGAGAAGTGCATGAGTGGAATTCTATTTTGAATTGAAAATTTTCATCACTTATTCTTTTTTAAGTAGAAGATTTGAAAGGGTAATGAGGTTAGGTATGTCTTGATCTATTCTATATTTAGAGCTAATAATGGAAATAAAGTTTCAAAACTTATTATCAGTTTTTAACCATATAATGAAATGGAGAAGTTGATCTTGAATTGAATTTAAATCATATCAATCTAACTATGATTTGAAA